>CM043714.1:2204708-2434534 GCA_023969325.1 Oryzias curvinotus
CCACTGTGAGTCCAACACTTTTTTTCCCTCGTACGTGAAAAACAAACCCTGTTTTCAAAAAACTCAGGGAACTTGAGTCAACAGAGGATAAAAGTGTAACATTGGCCAAATAGGGAAAAAAAAGACTAAATCTATTAACAAAATAGCCCCAATATTAGGAGAAAAAATGTGCTTAGACACTTAAAAGAGAATGATTGGTTCAAAAATCTGAGTGAGTCACCATCAGCTGATGCTTGTTTGCAAGTAATGTTTTCTGCTTCATGAATCAAGTTTTCAACAACAAAAAAATCCTAGTTCAGGTCGACCTTGACTTTCCTTAATTTATACAAGACATCAGATTACACATGAAGTAAAACCCCGCTGTGTTTGTTCATAGAACCGCCTGGAATTTAAAAAATTACCAGGTGAGGAAAAGTTCCTTAACTAAACAATGACACCTCATGAGCCAGTTTGTGGGGCAGTTAAACACGTCCAGAACTAATATCGCAGACCTCACATGCTTGCATAAAAAATTGCATAAATGGCTTTTTAAAAGAATCTTGTCAATTTCCTCTTTTCACATTAATGGGCACCCAGCGGTGGTTCCTATGGTAACGGCCCTAAACCATGTGGTAGCAGATGGAAGGAGAGCTGGAGGGCTAAATTTATCTTCCAGCATCCTCACCGACAACAGAGAGGGAGTGAGGCAGGCGGAGGTGCCCCCACCCTTCCAGAAGAGGCAGATTTTTTATTTTTTTTGGAGAGAGAGAACACTTTGAGAGAATAACATAAATTGTGTCGCCGCTTTTTCACCGATAGTTACATCCAGAATAACCGGTAAAGGAGAAGATGGTCGGTCAGAGGCGTGAGTTCATGATTTGACTGACTCACCTGCAGCCTCTGCCCGTCACCTGTGCCGTTTCAATGTGGGGCACAAACAGAACATGAAGTACAGTTTGATGCACAGCTCTTCAGGGATGCAGCAGAGTCCTATGGGAGTCTGCACCGACACCTTGTCATGTGTGACTGGGAGTACCACTGGTGGTGGTGGGGGGGGCATCCATGTACAGCACAGGCAGCCCATTCAGACCAAGCTGCCCCCCCCCCCCCCCTTCATTCACACATACGACGCATGAATCTTTTACCCAGCACGCTTACAAGCTTCTGCTGCTGCTTCCAGCACAAACACACCCCACCTCCTCCTCTGGCTTGTGGATGATGCAGCCGAGTGCAATAACAAAGACATGAACGATAAAAACCCAGCACTTCAGACATGAAATCAGCACAAACAGGAGAGTGAGTGCGCCGTTCCTTTACCTGGGTGCAGGTTGAAGAAGGAAGGGGGGCTCCTCTGCTTCTGAATGGTAGAGGTGAAGACAAGGAGAGATAGGAAAAGGATGAATGAGATGCTGTAGTGGAGTCTGCGCTCTGCGTGCACTGAGCTCACAAACAGGTAGCTGAGTGTATTATGCGTGTGAATGAAGAGGAGGGGACACGTCCCCCCCTCCATCTCCACCTCTCTGGTGGCGTCTCTCTCTGGATGTGGACGTTGACGTAAGCTTGGGCTTTTTTGGCTGCGGTCGCAGGCTGCACAGCTGGCTTTAGCGGGGAGAGGGCGGGGGCAAGGGCGGCTTACTTGGTGGTGTTTTTCCAAGCACGCTTGTAGAGGTGATGCCGCTGCTTTCTGAGAAAACCCTGGAAAAGAAATTCTGTTCTGCTGGGAGAAGCGGTCATGCTGCAGACATCACTCGAGCTCGCTTCACGGCGCCGCTCAGCTGGCTAAAGAGGAACCAGAGCTGGGGAGGGAAGGCAGCAGCTGGATGAGATGAAGGCGGCTGGAGAGACACTCGCTCAGCCAGCATAAAAAAGGGGAGACAGCTGAGGGGGAGGTTCAACTGCTGATTTATGATAAATAAAAACATTTAAATCTTTTTTTTTATTTAGATGTAAAAAAATGGATGCAGCCACTTTCATAAATTGTGAAAAAAAATCATAAGGAAGGATATTGTTTGTTCTTCAGCTAAATTGAGACTAAATAACATACTCTAACATAATTGATGACATAATGACTAATACAGGATGCATGATGTGGAATTTTTCCTCATCACTGATATCTTTCCCTGAGGCTAAAAAACAGAGGGTCTGATTGATCAAGATCCTAAATAGAAATAGTTTGTAAATGGAAATAGATCACACAAGCTGTTTACTATATGCTGTTAATTTTCTAAAATTAAATGCACAAGCTATTGCAAGCAGAACTTACAGTTTTCAATAAGGATACACCAGGATTACTCAAGTTAAAATAATGCAATGGAGAATAGAGAATGAAGCAAAGAATGGAGCTCTGCTGGAATGAGTGAATCACAAGGATGTTCAGGCCATTGCACAGTATTAGTGTGTTGTGTTAAAGTCATGCACATATGTGATTTAATGTCAATGTCACAGATGCTGAGTCACACGCGTGGATTTTGCAAGTCACATGTTCTCACACCTATGGGTGTGTGAAATTTGTTTTCCACATTTGACCCATGCCCTGGCAGAGGTGAGCGGCAGTCACAGCCATGCACAGGAATCATTGGGTCCACCGGCTGTCCCAGTCTCAAGACAGACAATCTCACCACTTGGCCACTGACATATTTCATTGGTCACAATATTGTGCCATCAAACATCTACAACTGGAATTATTTGCACCGTCGTCATAAACGTCCGAAGGAAACGAAACCAGGATTCTGTATGGTTTTCTTGTTTTCCTCAACTGTACCTCAAGCTGTGCAATTCATTAACATTTAACTGTGGTGAAGCAGAAGGGTTTTTTATAGCTTCTGAACCGTTTTCTGCTTACATAAGTCATGTTTGTCCAACAATGGTAATAATACTTCATCTTTCAGGAGAAATATGGAGTTTATTTTGATTTTCTGTGTAGTAAAACCAATTCAGCTTTGTTGGGCGTGGGCTCTATGAATACCAGTGAGACGGCTTTACAGAAACTGGTGATTATCACCTGGAAAAATCACAAGAAAGCTGAAATGGTGTTAGGGAAAGCTCTGGCAGCTGTTAATCCCTGTTATCTACCAAAAACTACAAGATAAAAAAAAAGCCTTTAACACTGTGATTGAGGATTACAACGAGGGCGTAAACATTTCCTTCAGTGCTTGATGTCTTTCTGCTTCCAGTCTGTCAATAAATATCCTTTAAGACCTTCAACTAAGGTCCACAACTATCCACTCGTGTTTCCATAAATCATAAAGTTTTATTTATTTATTTTTATCCAGGCCATGATTTCTAAAGAGAAAGTTCAAAGTAAAAAATGAAGAGGCAGCCAATGAGTTTTTCCTTTAAAGTATTTGGCTTTTGTTCAAAGCATGGGCTTAATTCAACATCTGACTTGGTTGGCGTCTGGTAGCAATATCCTGTTTGGTTGTTTATATTTGATTTAAGCCTAGATTAGAAATATTTTGGCATGTATATTTAAGATTTTTTTTTTAAAATCTAGGCTTAATAAATTAATGTAAAGAATTTTCCTTACCGAGAAGGAGGGACTAAGGGTAGGGATGGCCAGTTTGGTTTAGTCCATTTAGTTAGTTTTTCAATCCGCCATTTTATTTTATAACTGATTTAATGTTTTGTACAATTAGTGAAACCCATTGGGACAACTGTTTTCTAATATTGGGCTACATAAATCAAAATGAATTGAATTATTAAAACTGTACATTCTTAAATCTGTAATGGACTAAATCTGCTGGAGAAATGGTCATGTTAGCCACCATATAAACTTACGGTACTAAGTTTGCCAGTAATGATTCTATTGCCAAAATGATCACAGATCCCTAAAAATGTGATTCAGTCTTGGTACATTTATTTTACTTAAATTTTTCTTACAAGAAGATGATCAAAGTTGGAGCTTTCTTTGATGACATGGTTGATACAATAACTGTAATAACAAATGTAGAAGGAAAAACAAAAGATACCGATTTGAGTCAAGACTGACTTAAATGTATTTTTCTTTAAATTTAATTTAACCTATTGCGCTGATATAGTGTAGTCCATAAAAAGACTTTTTTCAAATACAGTATTATAGAAATAAAAAACTGTCTGGATCAGCAAAATTGAATCATACTTTTACATGACTTTGCGTGTGCAAATCCAATCCCAGCATAAACCCACAACCACAGGGTTCCCCCACCATCCCTCTAGACACCCACCCACAGGTAGAACAGAGACTCAGCCTCCACCCTCCACCAGAAGGGAACAGATGCCCCTCTCAACCTAAACCTGCCCTGATGGCCACAGAAAAACAGCTGTGGCTAGTCTGAGGCCGCCACAATTTTAAGGACCCACAGAGGAAAAATAGCAACTGTAGCTGCAGACGGACGTCCCGGTTCCCAGCATTAGAATGTGAGGACAGATGTAGAGCAGAGCTTAGCTGTGGCGGGTCGTGCTGCCTTTGGATTCGGCTACTAAACTTCCTATGGCACACAAACACCACATATGCACAAGAACACCTTTACAAGTAGACCTTTATGGACCAAAAAAGCCCATCTGTAGGTTCAAGGTGTACCAATGGAGACTTGTACACCCCTGGGGAAACAATATGGTGCATTTTACTACAAATGTGTATGTTTGTGTAGATATACTAGCAGGAAAAAAAACACAAGAGCACTTTTAATGCTTTAATGCAGAAGCAATGTGTGGAAAAAACAAATACACCCTATGTTTCAACAGTGGGTACGATCCCTTCCAGTATCTTGTTTTGATTTCAGTGTTGCCATTTTCTCACTATATTTGGCAACGTTCTAAACCCCCATGAGGACTTTTTTTCTTAGAAGCAATAAATCTCATTTATAACATACTAATCTATCAGTGCAGTTATTCAAAGAGAATTTAAAAATAGATCAAAACTAAACAAAAACCCAAGAGAGTCTCTCGTCACTTCTTGTACATTCCCTTCAAAGCAGTAGTTTGTTGGTTGTTTAATGCAGTTATGGCTGTTGTATGTGTACGCATGAATATGGCAAATGGTGTATATTATATAGCTCTTTACTACCTTCTTAGAAGGCCCAAAGCACTTTATAGTCCAGATCCAAGTCACCCATACACACGTACATTCACACACTGATGGCGGCTCCGCTGCCGAACACTGGCGCCAACCTATTACTACCAGGAGCAATGTGGGATTCAATGTTTTACCAAGGACACTTCGACACATGGCCGGGGAACCAAACCTGTGATCTTCCGATCAGAGGTCAACTGCTCTATCTCTGCACCATGCCTGCCCCAAATGTCAAATGTATGCCTACTTTGTCTGTATTGTTGACCTGACTGTAGCAGTTAAAACAAAAGTGTCCAGGGTGTGATGGCTCCTTAAGGATGTTTTGGGTTTTCACGATGCAGAGGGAACTGTGCAATTCTTCCAGTGTAAGAAGTGAACACAGAACAAACAAGCTTCTGGGATGTGTTTATCACTCTTTAGACTGGAGCACTATCCTCAGCACCTCTGTGCAGATGGTGGACCATATGACAACGCAGTATGCTAGGAGACTTTCTATGGAGCACCAATAGAAGATCACCAGATCGCAAACCAGTCAAACTTCTTTTCAACTGTATTCCTCTTTGCTGCCCGCCATTTTCTCTCAAAAAACATTAAATGACTGCAGGTGACACCACCACTGTGGTGTTGCCTGAAAACTTGTGTTAAATATTTGTAAGTCAAAAATGGGGAATCTTCTCCAGAAATGCCATCAGATGACTAATTTGTTCATTCTAATCATATGTGTGAAGCTTGTTGAGATTTCTGGGTCTGCACTGCCTTTAGGAGTATTTCTACAGCTTAGTGGTTAATTGTTTGTTTTGTTAACTTTTTGAGTGAAAATAGATTTTTTAAAATTTTCCGACAGCCTTTGGTCATCCTTGTTAGATTGGAGCTAACTCACATTAGTTACATTTTAAGAATGGGAAGAATAGACCAAAAAAACCTCTTAACTATTGTTCTAACTAATGCTCTTTACACTGACTGCCAGGCACATCTCAAACCATTTAGATGCTCTTTGGAAAAACACACCTGGAACAGCTGTTGAATTCCACGCCACACTGCTCAGCAACTCACGATAACCAAGTCAAACCTTTGGGGTTTAAAAGGATTAGAAAAAAAAGGAAATGGTCCAAAGGCCTCACCAAACTCTATAAACAAGTGATTTCCAAGAAGCGGCAATGATCCACAGATCTAAAAAAGTGCATCGTCAATATTTACTGATTCAGTGACAATAGGTTTATTGAGAAAAAAGTGGAAAACTGTATATTTAGAGCAGCTGAAGTCCAAATCAGGGACAAGGAAAGATTGGTTGAGAATGAGAGTTATTGTGCAAACCAAGCAAAAACAAGCTGCAAATGCAGAGAGGAAATGCCCAAAACAACCAGCCACTAGTTATACTTGACTCCAGATCTAAGTTGGGCTGTTTGTGTGAACATTTGTGGTCTCTGGTTGTGAGCTTGGGTTTCTGCTCAGCCACTGACTGAAACAGACACCACTCGTCACCAGAATCGCGACAAAGATGCTCTGCTTTAAGGCTTCCCCTACAGTCAGACCAGCAACCTGGTATATATATATATATATATATGGACAGGCTGGTATATGGTGTGTGTATATATATATATATATATATATATATATATATATATATATATATATATATATATATATATATATATATATATATATATATATATATATATATATATATATGTTCAAAATCTTTTTATTTGACTTTTCCATGACATAAAGACATACATAGTGCAAAGTCACAGTAGCAAACAGTAGGACTTGACAGAACTAAAAATAATAATAATAAAAATAGGAATAGACATTAAAAAAAATAATAATAAAAATTAGAAAAATAATTAAATACAGCCAACAGCACCAAAACAGAACAGAAAACATGAAATAACCCTTGCCCTCCCCCTCCCCCTCCCATTCTGTCACTGCCCACTCTTTAGCTGGGTACCACACTGGCACCGCAAAATAGGTTTAAAGCCGGTCTAGGTTCGACACGGTAATGCACCCTGGTTGCCTCGTTCCCAAATCTGCTGAAATGTCTCCAGAAAGGGGCCCCACAAATTTCCTGCTCTTATGAATGAGTGAGAACCTGATCTTCTCGAGTTGCAAGCTAGACATGGTATCTGCCAACCATTGCTTGTGAGTCGGGGGTGCAGCATCCTTCCACCTAACCAGGACTGCACGTCTGGCCAAGAGGGAGGCGAAAGACAGAGTTTGTCGTTTATCTCGGGTTAAAGTCACCCACTCTTCCGTGATCCCAAACAGAGCAATTAGAGGGTTTGGCTGCAACGAGACTTTGAGTATCCAGGATAGAGTTTGAAACACTGCCATCCAGAACCCACTGAGAGACGGTACATGTGAATAAGTGTGGCTACCCCAGTTTTGCATTTATCACAGTAGGGACTGATATTTGGGTAGATGTGAGATAGTCTAGACTTAGAGATGTGTGACCTGTGTACAACTTTAAATTGAATTAGACAGTGGCGAGCACAGAGAGATGAGGAGTTCACTTGTCTAAGCATTAAATTCCAGGTTTCTGAAGATATGGACATGTTCAGATCTCCCTCCCACGCTGTTCTAAGCTGGCCCACACAATGAGTTTTTAGGTTTGTCAGCCGGTTGTATAGAATTGAAATAAGTCTCTTGTGGGACGGGTTCAATGAAAGGATGGTCTCGACAGCTGTTTCGTCAGGTACAGTGGTGATGCCAGGCCTGAGAGAGAGCAGATGCTGTCTAATTTGAAAGTACCTGAAAAAATCTGATTTTACAAGACCAAATGTTCTGCTTAGCTGCTCAAATGAGGCCAGGGTGTTATCCACAAACAGATCTTTAAAACTTCTAATGCCCTTCTTGTGCCACTCCAAAAAACCCCTGTCATGAAGGGAAGGTATGAACAGATGATTTGAAGCAATATGGCTCAAGAGTGAGAAGTCACAGAGACCATAATGCTTCCTAAACTGAACCCATATCCGTAAAGAGTGTTTAACCACTGGGTTGCAAATATCTGTAGTGGAAGGGAGAGGGAGAGAAGAACCCAGCAATGCCTGAAGAGAGGTGTTTCCACTCAAGTGTAGTTCCAGCTCCACCCAGTCGGGGGAGTCAAATCGGTCAGCGTAGAATGACCAGAATGCCATGCATCGCAAATTTGCAGCTCAATAATAGAGTCGAAAATTTGGAAGGGCAAGCCCACCGGAGGACTTGGTTTTCTGCAGGTGAACTTTACTAAGACGAGGACGTTTTCCCTGCCAGATATATGAGGAAAGGATTGAGTCGAGCTGGTTAAAAAAGGAAGCAGGGATGAAAACTGGCAAGGACTGAAGTAAGTATAAAAATTTGGGCAAGATATTCATCTTTATAGAATTGATCCGGCCCACCAGCGACATAGACAAAGGTGACCACTGTGCCAATGTTTGTTTTGTTTGGTTCAATAAGGTCATGAGGTTTTCTCTGAATAGATCTTTATGTTTCTTTGTGATCGATATTCCCAAATATGAGAATTTACGTTTTTCCACTCTAAAAGGCAGGCTTGAGTAGTCCAGAGTGGCCGCTTCCCTATTGATGGGGAAGAGCTCACTTTTGCCGAGGTTCAGTTTGTAACCTGACTTGACTTGGAATTGAATCCATGCAGAGAAATTGGGACCAAAGACAAATCTGTCAAGTACTGCAAAAAGAAAGTTAAATTCTATTCTGTCAAAGGCTTTTTCGGCATCGAGAGACACAACGCACTCAGGGACCCCCCCTGGAGAGGTGTAGATTATATCAAATAACCAGCGAATATTAAAATATGGGTGCCTTTGTTTAATGAAACCTGTTTGATCCTTTGAGATGATTATAGGGAGGATATTCTCCAACCTACGAGCCAGCACTTTAGCCAAGATCTTTGTGTCTGTGTTTAAGAGTGAGATTGGCCTGTATGAGGCACAGTCAGCTGGGTCTTTGCCTTTTTTAGCAATGAGGGTGATGCAGGCCTCAGTAAACGATTCGGGAAGAGACCCTGATCTGAAAGAGACAGACAGCACGAGACGCAACTGTGGGGAAAGTAAAGACGAGAACTTTGCAAAAAATTCTGTTGGAAACCCATCAGGCCCTGGAGATTTGCCAGACTGCATAGAAGAAATAGCTGATGTGATTTCGGAGTTAGATATGGGCTCGTCTAGTGCCTTTCTAAGATCTGGTGGCAGCGTTGGAAGGTCGAGTGCATTTAGCAAGTCAGCAGAAGTATCATGCTCAACCTGGGCCTCAGAGGTGTAAAGTTTTGAGTAAAAGTCCCTGAATGCTGTGTTTATCTCCAGATGGTCTAATGTTAGGCGACCACAAAGTAGGCGAATCTCAGGGATACTCTGTTTTGCTCTGGCTCCGCAGAGTTGGTTGGCAAGCAGCTTGCTTGGTTTGTCGCCATGGATATAAAACTGAGCCTTGTCTTTTAAGAGCATGGCTTCCACTGAATGAGTTAAAAGTAAGTTTAGTTTAGTTTGAAGTTCCATTCGTTCACTAAATAGATTGGGGATCTTTGGTTTGGGCATACTGTTCATCTATCTCTTTGATTCTACCTGCTCAAATCTGTGCGTTCTTTTAAAGATTTTCGTTTCAGAATTAGGCAGTATAAGAGATGATCTGGCCCCGAAGGTAAGCCTTAAGGGCATCCCAGACAATTAGGTTGGACATCTCAGGGGAGGTGTTGGTAGCAAGAAAAAACTTGATTTCTTTCTCCATGAGCTGCACAAATTTCTCATCTGACAGTAAGGTTGAATTGAATCGCCAGCATCGGTTGCCTTGTGGAATGTCAGGCAACGACAAACTCAGAACAATGGGGGCGTGGTCCGAGGATGATTATGCTCTGGTAGGAGCAGGAATGTACCCGTGGTATTAGCTGGTGATCGATAAAAAAATAATCAATCCTGGTATATGTATGGTGGACTTGCGAAGAAGAACGAGTAGTCACGATCTTTAGGGTGGAGAGTACGCCATACATCACACACTCATAGTCTGACAGAAAGGCTTTGATGAGGGCAGCTGGTCTACTTACTGTGCTGGTTTTTTTAGAGGAGCGGTCCAGGACTGGGTCCAGCCAGCAGTTAAAGTCTCCTCCAATAATAGGAGCAAACATGTTTAAGTCAGGCAGTAGTGAAAACATTCGTTTGAAAAAGTCAGTGTCATCAGAGTTAGGAGCATAGACATTCACTAATGCAACCAGTTTGCTAAACAGTTTTCCTGTGACTATAACATATCTGCCAAATTTGTTAGAGATCACGCTATGAGATTCAAAAGAGATATTAGGGCGACTGAGAATTGAAACTCCCCTTGCCTTTGCTTGGAAGGAGGAGTGGAAACGTTGTCCCTTCCAGCATGTTAGGAGACGTTCGGTGTCTGAACTACGTATGTGCGTTTCTTGCAGGAAAGCGATGTCTGTTTTAAGTTGTTTAAGATGAGAGAAAACCTTTCTCCGCTTAATGGGGTGGTTTAAACCTTTAACTTTAGCTTACAAAAATTATGAAACTCACCATGTGAGTCTGAAATAAAAATAATGGTACAGTTGGATACATGTAACTGTGGGAAAAAAGCAGGGCAGCCCAGAGAACAAAGGTAGTGGCCAACACGTGGCAAAAACAATGATTTGGTGTTTTTGGCAGTGACAGAACCCCCCCCCCCCCCACCACCACCCATAACCCCCCAAACCACAAAGCTGCTAAAAAATACAGCAGCAAGCTCTTCAAAACCAACTTTTAATGTTAATTATTCTTCCTTTCTAACAACCTATTCGAGCTCCGAGAGGCAATGTAATTAAATATGTAAACAAAGGAAAAGAATGAAGAACAAAAAAGAGAAAAGCAGGTTCAAGCTCCTCAAACAAACTTTGAGCGTTTAAAAAAAAAGTGTGTCCACACACAACACTGTTTAGTCTGTGTATACAAAAATATACCTTATTTACCTCAGACGAGACAGATAAAATGGAGGCAGTCACTGGGGCTACCTAGTCAGCTCAGCTGACTGACGGCCATGTTAGGAGGCTCCAGATGATCGGGGGAGGCTGCTGATGTATTTGTTTGCCTCATCCACCGAAGCGATCCATTTTCTGTCTCCATTCGGCAAAGTGATACAAAGCCTGGTAGGGTAAAGCAGAGCGGGTTTGAGTCTTCTATTATAAAGCTCAGTCATCACCGTCCTGTATTCTGCCCGCTGAGCTGCGACTTCGGGGCTGTAGTCCTCCACGACGCGGATGGGTTTCCCCCGGAATTCCAGCTTCCCCCGCCAGCGCGCCTCTCTGATGATGAGCTCCTTGGTCTGGTAGCGGTGCAAACGAACAATGACCGGCCGCGGGCGCTGCCCGGGTGCCGGCTTTGCTGCCAGGGAGCAGTGAGCACGGTCGATTTCTGGTGGGGTCAGCAAGATCTCTGCTCCTAAAACCTCACAAAGCAGGTCGGAGAAGAATTTAGACGGAGAGCCGCTTTCGGTTGATTCCGGAACCCCTAAAATGCGGATGTTTTGACATCTGCTCCATCCCTCCAGGTCCGCCACCTTAGCTTTGAGCTTAGCATTAGCGTCACGAAGGGTGTTCAATGAATCCTCGAGGTCAGTCACCCGCTGACTCAGGTCCTCCGAAGCCAGCTCCAGAGATGAAACACGTTGTCCCTGGTCCTCCACCACGAGGCGTGTTTGGTCCAACTTTGAGTCCAACAGGTTGAAGGAAGTTTTAAACTCGGTTGCTAGCGCCTCGCGGTGTTGCTCCAGCAGCGTGGTGATGGCCTCGAGCGTCAGGCCGGCCTCTTCCTTTTTGGATTTAGTGTTCTTTGACGCCATTATTAGGTTAAATTACCCTTCACTGTTGAGGGAACAGACGCTTCTGTGGAGGTTTTGTCGTGCGTGATGTTTGTAGAGGGCTGACAGGAAAAAATATGAAGAAAATGCTCGGAGCTCCTCGCAACACACTCCTGCTCCATTAACCGGAAACCGGAAGTCCGATGACACTAATTTAATATCCAATCCAATGCTTCCAATGGCATACTATGACATGCCTAAGTAACATCCATTATTTGAAGCTTCCATCAAACTATGAACAAGCTTAACGGCCATAAACTTTTGGCATACTATTTATACGAGCTTAAGTAACATCCATTAATTCGAAGCTTCCAACGACAGTACTACGAGCAAGCTTAACGGCCATAATGTTTCTTCCATTTGGCATACCAATTATACGAGCTCAAGAAACATCCATTTATTCAAAGTTTCCACCTAAGTACTAAGGACGAGCTCAACGGCTATTATTCGATGCTTCATTGGGCATACTAATAAACCTAACCCTAACCCATGCTAATAAAATGAGCTTAAGAAACCAAATTCGAGCTCCATCGCATAATATAATACAAATTTAAGAACATCCTAATTCTGAGGCTTCCACCTGGCAAATAATTTTCTTTTAACATCTATAATCCAAGAATTTACATTCATTCTGTTGCTGACAAATTGATTGATTCAAGTCAGAAGTGTCATTTGAACGCTGAGGAGGTCCACCTCCCCATCACTTTCAGTGCAGAAATAGATCAGTCGAGAAGTCATCGTTGCAGCCCCAGATCAAGGAATGCAGGGGTGACAACATCATCCGCCAGAACGGAAGAGCTGACCAGGGACTAGGGGGTCGCAGGCTCAGGAAGCGATGCATAGATTGAGACAAAAGCAGTATTAGTCTTGGCAAAGAAAATATAAATAACTCAGAAACTGATCAGTTTTAAAATGCTTGAGATAAATGTAATAACAGTGCTTTTAAAGAACAATCTGAGAAAGTGAAATTAAGTAGATAGTTTAGGAAAAGTCCCATTTGTGGATTCATCGCACCATAGAAAACCACCAGAATCACAAATTCCAACAGTGAATTGATGAAATATAGAACCTGCACGAAATCTTAACACCAATTTTATATACACCAATGGTAAGAGAGAAGTAACCTTTGACAGTTCCAGAGGGACGCACCTTCAGAAGGTCATCGAGGAGCAGGCGATGGGAATGGGGAATGTTAACATCCCACATAGCAATGGACTGCAGCTGGGCTGGATTTAATGCTTTGCTTTTGATATCAGTGGTTCTCAAATAGGTGAACAACAAAGCACAGACTACTGAAATTTTTATTTAGCCAAGGGCGTCTGGATACTGCAAAGGAATGACGAATTAGGCCACTGATGCCCAGAAAGATGAACTGCAAGGCGCTAACAGGTCCAGATCAAGTCACATCAACCTGAACACTTCCGAGGGGCCACCCTCAGTGGCGGATTTGAAAACGATGCCCCGGAAGAATCCCATCACATAGCCCCCAAAAACCTCCAAACCAACCAGAGAGAGAATAACAAAATAACTGTCCAGTTGAGAAAACAAGGCCGCGAAGAAACTGACACACTCACAAGCGTGGCTGACGCAAGTGCCTGAAGCCAGGGCTGGACCCACTGGGGAACACAGAGCGGGGTGATTGCCTACACACCAGCCGGCCTTCACAACCACAGAAAAGACCCCACAACCCCTGAGACAATAACCGGAAGACACAGAACTACACAACAGAAAATGAACCAGGCAGACCCATGAAGTCCAAGAACATGGAACTACAATTCCCAGGGTCCTTAGGGGCGTGACGTCACCGATGACTGGGTCAATCAGGAAGCAGGAAGATCCTTAGAAAAAAACAACAGAAATCACGGGAAAAAGACAGCACACCGTAGAGATTAAGATGACCACGGCAGACGAGAAGGCCAGCTGGACAGCTCCTGATCGAGCGCCGCTGACAACCCGAACACAGCGGGACGCTCATCCCCCGCAGATGCACGCCCGACCGCGGCGACACAAACGCACCGGGCGCCACTACATGCCTGCTGAATAGTCACAAGGAGGAGAGGCAGACGCGGCGAAATGAAAGCCCCCACATCAGAGGGGGATCATCAATCCGAAAAGAACGGGGGGAACACATCAAGATGCTGAAGAGAAGGAGACCAGCGGGCATGGAGAAACGGAAACGAAAGTAGCGCTAAAGGTAGGAAAGAGAATGAACAACAGCACATCTAGACGTAAATAGGACGCTGAGCAGGTGAGTTAATTAACTGAACCGCCCTAGGGGAGTAATCTGTAAAACACTGCAGAGTGTCTGCCAGAAATTGCGACGGGGTCGTTCACGTCCTGGAATCTATTTTTTTTAGGAGTTTTTCCTCATCGTGAAGGAGGGTCTAAGGGCAGGGATGTCCGGTTCAGTTTAGTCTGTTTAGTCATTTATGTGTTTGAACATTGCTTGTGTGAACGTTGTGTGTGTAAATGTTGTGTGTGTATGATGGATGTTTTTTTGTAAACTCTGTGTATGTGAACATTGTGGGAATGACCTCTGTGCGTGACAAGGTTGCTCGTGTGAATGTTGTGCATGTTAACATTATGTGTGTGAAAGTTTTGCGTGTTAACGTGTTGCGTGTAAACGCTGTGTGTGTGAAAGCTTTCCTTGTGAACGTTTTGTGTGTCAATATTGTGCGTGTGAATGTTGTGGACATAAACATTATGTGTCTGAACATTGTGTAAATATTGTGTGTGAGAACGTGATTTGTGTGGACTTTGACCATGTGAATGTTGTGTGTAAATGTATTGTTAATAATTTTGTGTGTGAATATTGTTTTTGTGAACGTTGTGCGTGTGAATGCTGTGTGTGAAACCTGTGCAAGTGAATGTTGTGGTTGTGAACATTGTGTGTGAACGTTGCATGAAAGATGTGGGTCATGGGTCCCTCCGGGAAATAATGCAGAGAAGCCATGGTGAGTGTTCTTTCCTTTAATTCAAGAACCGCGAGCACCACAATTGCTCCACGCAGGGCACAACAGGTCATGACACCTCCGTCTCACTCTCCATTTTCACTTCCTGTGACACTTCCTTTAACCCCTACGCCCCTCCTACTGGGCGGTGCTCTCCATTAGGCCACAGGTAAGGTCACAGGAAACAGTCTTATACATAAAATATATACATGATGTGGGTCCCACCACCAGCTGACGGTGCCACACGTCACAATGTGCGTTTGAACGTTGTGTGTTTGTGTGTTTCAGGCTCAGTCCTCACAGCAGCAAGTGGACAGTCTGCAGGCTGAAAACCAGACTCTGCGGCTCCACCTGGAGGACGCTGAGGGACGCTACAGGCAGCTGGAGCAGAGGCTCACGCAGGTCCGCGTTCTCCATGTTTGTCCAGCAGATGGAGCTGTCTGCACTCAACAAACCTCAGCACTTTCGTTTGTCGCTTCTAATTCACAGAAGTACCAATTGTTTAACAATGGATCATTAGGAAGTAATAGTTGGACTTTGTGCACGGCCGAAATGACACGACGTCAGGTGTTTATCATATCGGAATAGAGCTGTGAAAGAAAAAGTCTCATGCAAGATTTACCTGATTTGCACCACTTCCACATTTTGCACCAAGCCTCTTCCAACAGACATGAAACTGTAAAAAAAGAAAAGAAGAAGAAGCCGCCCCTCTTTGCTTGTTCAGTGTGAACAGCATGAACTACATGCGTGTTCAAGAATCTGCGTCTAGTTTTATAGACAACAGAGGACTGGCTGGGCGTGTATAGTCGCCCCCCACCCCCCGACCGGTCCGCGGTAAACGTGTCTTGCGTTGTACCGGTCCATGGTGACAAAAAGGTTGGGGACCACTGGTCTAAGTCATTGATTTTGCTGCAATAATGTATCCTAACACTGGATGACTCTCAGATTCACATTTCAGTCACAGCAGGTGATAAAACATGCTGTGATTTATCACTTGACTTGTCTGTCAAGCGGATGACGAGTCAAGTTCGAGATCTTAGCATAATCATAGACTCAGACTTAAATTTACATCCTAAAAGCGTAGTCAGAATCCATTCTGTATGAATCTGACCCGGAGGGAATTATTCAGGCGTTAAGGTGAAACCGCTGTCTGGACTCAGTAAAGGCAGCTTCAGTTCAGATCCTCACTAAACCAGGAAGTAGCATCATATCAGTCCAATCAGAAATCCAAACAGGAACAGGTAAACTCAACAAACAATGAATCCACTCCTGCTGAACTGAAAAGCTGAACTTTAGGGGGGAGAAAAGATTTTTGGAGTTTCAGTTTGGCTTCAGGTTTCGTTCTCATGGATTGAAGTATTTTTCTGGTTTGATGCTAAACTGTCATATGTAGCTGAGTGTGAGTTCCCCTTTCAGGACGTTTTAGAATCTGCAGACAATCAGATCTCTGAAACTGTCCCCGATGGATGTTGGTCCAGCAGGAGGCGGAGCTGGAGAGGAGTCGCGCTGAACTTCGGGCCGTCCAGCAGGAGCGGGACGTTCTGCAGCAGCAGGTCTGATGTCAGCCGCCTGACGGACGCAGTGGAGCGGCGCACCGCCTCACGCCCCTGCTGTCTGCTCTTCAGCTGGACTTGCTGGGGGATGACCACCGGAGGAGCATCGGCCTCCTCAACAGGAAAGTACGGCAGCTCAGGAGGTCCATGAGTGATGCTGATCAGCTGACGGCAGAGCGGCTGACGTCCACCACGGAGCAGCTGAGAGCTCTGAACTACAGGATGGAGCTGCTGCAGACTCAGGTGCTCACACTACACCACAGCATCCACCCCAGTTCTTCAAGAACTGCTGTTCCTCTTTCTGAGCTAAACAGTCAAAGCAGAAAAGAAAGATTCACAAAAAGATGGAAGAAGAAACCCTCAGAATTCACCGCCGCCTTTCCTTCAGCTGTAACACCAGCAGCCGTGTGAAAAACACACATGCGTGTTTTTAAGCTTGAAGCGGCGTTACTCCCATCGGCATCCGCACGCCGGGAGCGTCCAGTTAAGTCAATAGACGCGATCTGAGATCCTGCGGCGCAATTTCAGCACGCGGCACGTCAGTCTGGCAGCAGGACCTTTTGGCGAAGAGTTCACGTCGCGTCAACCAATCAGGAACTCAGCTCTGGGAATGTGGCGTGTTAATGACTCAATCAGTGGGTGGAGTCTAAATCTAAAATTGAGGAGCATCTGACTGATCTCCTCCTGAACTTAATGATATTTTTAATTTTTGTATGGAGACAAAAATAAAAAACGCACAGAGAGACGAAAGTACAGCTGAACATGGCGCCATTCAGGCAGCTGACGGTGAAGCTCACCGTTCTGCGAGTCTTTGAGTGATGCCATGAAGTCAGACATGGAGACGGGATTACCCATGTTTTTTTTTAAAAAAAAAAACCTGATCTCTAATCCTTAACTGTGTCTTCCATACATTATAATGAGATCTGCAGTCAATGGTCCCATGCAGCCATCATCAGGCTGAGAACCTGCATCTGGAGCGTCTAGTTCAGGGGGGGGGGGTCAGAATCCAGGCCTGGGGGCCTGCTGTGTCCTACATGTTTTCAAACCAGCCTGCCATTGAAGCTCCTTATTGGCTAAACACACCTGATTTGTAGGAAACCAGCAGGAGGCTGGTTCAATGAAGCCAACAGAACAACATCATCTGCATAAAAACGGAGATGGAATTCTGCGGCGCCAAACCAGACTCCCTCTGGTCCCTGGCAGCACCTAGATGTTCAATGTTCCAGTGATCGCTGCTAGAGTGTAACATGGACTGAAACAGGTTTGACTTACTGCTAGAAATGCAAACCGACCCTCTGTTGTCCAGGGACCGGACGGCCCTTAGTAAGGTAGCCTGGACCATCAGGCTGCCCGCTGTCCTAATGCTCAGGTACCGCTCACACAGACTCCTGCCTCTCAGTTCCATGTCCAAAAGGTTGGAATCGCTCTCTGGGCTGCCGAGGCTCAAATTTGATCATTTTTAGGGACACGATTTTTGATTGGCAGGTGGGCTGTCTAATATCTGAACCCCTCAAGCTTCGTCCCACGCAGAATCTGGAGGTTGACGTCCGAGTTTACCCGTTCAGACGTGTCGTTGCTTTCATCCACTTGGTTTCATGTTTGCATTTTCTGAGTTTTGCTTAGATTTAGTTCGGAAAATGATTGTTTTGACCGAAAGTCAATGTTTCTCCCCCCATGCTGTCTGTCAGCAGGTGTGCGCCGGCAGGAGTGAGGAAGAAGACACAGAAAGACGAGCCAAGGAGAAGAAGAAGAAGCTCAGACTGGAAAGCTCAGAGCAGCGCCACCGACGCCATGGGTAACTGTTGGCCTTCCTGCTTTTCGGGTCAGAAAACAGCGCACGTTTCTCACTGGAGGTAGAGGCAGAAACACAGTGTGTTTGTGCAGGAGTGTGATGCAGGTCTGCGATGAGGTGGAGTGTGTGGAGAAAACGCTGCTGAAGAGGCGAGCCGAGCTGCGAGAAGCCGACCGGCGGCTGCTGGAGGCTCAGCGCTGTGTGCACGCCACCAGAGACCAGGTACACAGACACGCGCACACGGGCTGACACGCACCATCTTCAGACCGCTTCATGTACCCATCTGCACCACCTCCAGGCTGCTGAGCTGCAGCACAGAGTTGAAAACAGCGCCACCTGTCTGCTGGAGGCTGCCGAGCACCTTAGGTAACCCCGAACAGTCTGACCTCAGGAGGCGTTCATGTGACCTCAGGGTGTGACCTCATGGTGACCTGACCTGCAGGACGCTTCAGGACGAGGAGCAGCAGCTGATGGGGAGGAGCCAAAAGGAGCAGCGGGCTCTGGTGGGGTTGGAAGAGATGCTGAGGAGGAGAAATGAGGAGCTCCAACAGCTAAACAGGAAGACTGACGCAGCAGCAGACAGGTGAGGAGAACACCTGGATCAGAACAGGAAGCTCTGAGCAAGTTTCATGTCTGTCTGTGTGCAGACTTGCTGACGTGCTCTCGGACTGCCGGGAGGCTCAGAGGCGTCTGGACTCACTCACCTGTCAGGTAAGATCACAACTCCTGACCAGCAGGGGGCGCCGCTTTGAACATGAGCAGAGGAGGAAGATTTCTGATGTGAAGGAAGGACTCTGCTTCCAGGCACCTACTCGCCCCCTTTAGAAGAAAGTCTCAAATCAGAAGCCGGTGTCTTTCAGGAGGAGCAGCGAGAAGCTCAGAGCAGGGAGGAGGAGCGAAGACTCGCTGCGTTGAAGGCGGAGCTTAGCATGCAGCGAGCGGGTAACCCAACAGCCAACTATTGGCATGTTTGAACAGGTTTTGATCGTTTCTAAAAATCAGTTTTTGTAATCCAGAGCTGAAACGCATTCTGCTGGAGCAGCAGGCACTGACAGATGTGAAAAACAAACGTACCCCAAAAGAGGAGGAGCTCCAACAGGAAGTAGGAAACCAAAGAGAAGAAGCTGCGTCTCCTCTCAAAGCTGCCAAACAGCATCAGGTCAGAAAAACTACAAAACCCATGAGTGATCCTCAGAAACCAGAGATAGAATCAACCTGAACATGTTGGTCACATCTGGGTCAAGATGCTGCAACCAGAAAATGAAAAGTTATGTTTTCCTTTAGAAAGAAAAGGATTTGTGATTTAGTTTTGAAAAATATGGTCAAACTTACACGACCTACACTGCATTAGGTTTATATTTAGGTTTGAAGAAAAGAATGTCTATTGAAGTCCCACTCTAAAGAAAACTGTTTTTAACGTGTTCTTGTAGGGTTTTTGTTGTGATGGAGGACATTTATAAAGAAAATTAAGATTAAATTTGCATTTCTGAGTTTTTCTTTATTAAAAATAATTTTTAATGAGCAGCAAATGAAAAAATGAAGTTTGAAAAAGATCCTATTTGTTGTAGGACCTACAATAGCGGGCCAAAGTCTCCCTGCTCCGCTCCATTCTGATGCTTCCACTACCAGACAAACAGATCCACTCTGTCTGTTTTCCTGGTCTGAGCTGGAATCTGGATCAGAACTGGACGGATGGATAGATCTGATGTTGCTGCCATTTTTGTTGCCCCGCTAACGTTAGCTTGCGTCGTGACCCTGAATTTCCACTGGTCCGCCTGCGGTGCAACTCGGTTGCGTTGCGTGGAAAGTCCGTCTCAGGGCCGTCAGTTAGTTTAGGTCGTCTCCGTTGCGTCTCCGGTCCGTCCCACCTCCCCTCCGGGTCCCGTAGCAGTGGTTTGACCTGCCACCCCTGTGTCTGGTAGTTTGTCCTGTTCTCTTGGCTCACCAAAACTTGAGCAGTCAGACGCCACGTCCTCCTCTTCCTCACTCTGTCTTTGTAAAATGTTTTATGACATAAACGATGTTTATAACATAAAACTGTTGTCCTCCACGGGGAAAATGGACGCCGCTGTTTTCTCACGTATTAACGTGAGCACGTCGCCTTAAACATGAAATGACGTTTTATTTTGAAAGTACAATGGGAGCGTTCATTTTGAAACTTGGACCTGTTTCAGATTCCTGACTTTTGACCTGAAGTTGATGCGTTAGCGGACTGGAAGTCGAATTCCTGCATAAAGCTCGCGTTTCGGTGCGGAGGGACGGACGTGGAACGCAGACGTGACGGAGGCCACGTATTGATTAATGCGTCTTCTATCTGTATGTGTCAACGAGACAGAGACGCACCGCAGACGGACCGCAGACGCACCGCAGACGGACCGCAGACGCACCGCAGACGGACCGCAGACGGACCGCAGACAGACCGCAGACAGACCGCAGACAGACCGCAGACGCACCGCAGACAGACCGCAGATGGACCGCAGACAGACCGCAGACAGACCGCAGACAGACCGCAGACGGACCGCAGACGGACCGCAGACGGACCGCAGACAGACCGCAGACGGACCGCAGACGGACCGCAGACGGACCGCAGACAGACCGCAGACAGACCGCAGACAGACCGCAGACGCACCGCAGACAGACCGCAGACGGACCGCAGACAGACCGCAGACGCACCGCAGACGGACCGCAGACAGACCGCAGACGGACCGCAGACAGACCGCAGACAGACCGCAGACGCACTGCAGACGCACCGCAGACGGACCGCAGACAGACCGCAGACGGACCGCAGACAGACCGCAGACGGACCGCAGACGCACTGCAGACGCACCGCAGACGGACCGCAGACGGACTGCAGACGCACCGCAGACGGACCAGTGGAAATCAGCCTAGAGGGGCTGTAAGCTAAAGGGAGAGTGTAACAAACGGATGATGGGAAATGGGATCAGGCTTACTCCTGTCCCACCCACAACTCTAATGAACTCCTGCCGCTCTGCAGAAACTATGTCCTAGAAAACGACGCAGGTTTTTGGATGAAAACGGTATCATCGTAATTATGGGAACGCTTTGAAAACGGATCCGAAGATGATCGGAGTGGGATTTAAAATACATGTGAATGCTAACAGCTAACAGGAACGAAAGGAAAACAAAACTTTTCAGTTTTAAAAGTAATTTTAAATTCAAAATCCTAACGGTGATCCTCCAGTGGGTTTCTGTTTGTAGAAGAACTGATCCTGTGACACATCTGAAGGGAAACATTTTATTCTTTTTTATAAAAACTCACAGACGTGTTCTGCCAAACAGACGTCAAATACTCTGATCTTCAGAAACTCCGCCCCCTTAGGAGCTGTTTGTGTTTTTCAGCGGTGCCGTCTGAAGAAGCAGCAGCAGAGCTCAGCGGTTCTGAACCACAGACCGGACCTGCTGACCCTCCGCTGATGACCCGGCTCCCTGATTTCCTCCGCAACAGTTCGTGGGTCAGAACATCTGCAGTCTTGATCCTCGTGAGGCTAGAGGCAGACGAGCAAGATGTCCAAAGATCCACACGACTATTTGACAGCCACCTGTGCAGTCTGTGGCCCCGCCTCCAACGCTGTGCGTTTCAGGGAGCCGCTCTTCAAGTTTCCCACCGGTGTCCTGGCGGTCCTGCAGCATCAGTTCTCCATCACTGTTGCCAGGCAACAGAGGACGTCTGGGCTGCAGCAGCTGCTGTCGACCTGCTGGAGGAGGAGCTGAGACAGGGCGGAGAGTCAGTGCGGCGTGCCGCCAGGACAGGAAGTGAAAAGACAGGATTCTCTCAAACGACCCGCTAAACCACTCGGACTGGAAACCAAACAGACTCACAGTTCTTTAGTCACATGTCCTGACTTTCCGTTTCTTATAGGAAATGGATGTAGCGTCTGTCTGTGTCATGCTTGGATCTGACATCCGACAGTGAGGCAGGAAGCAGCTCTGCCTCAAAGCAGAGGCGCTCAAACGCTTCCATTCCTGCAGCTTTTAGGCCAGAATTACACATTGGCTGTAAAAACAATTGACAGCTTAACTCCTCCTCCTCCTAGGAAGTTCCATTGCTTCCTGACACGGGCGCCGTCATGTTGAAACCCGTCCACGGTGGTTGGTCATCGTATCTATGGCAACGACTGTCGCCATTGCGACAGGTAAGGCATCGTCTATGGGTGACGTCACACCTGGATTCATCTATTGAATCACACCAACACGGGATCAACAGCTGTTCTGCTCCTCGCCTCTCCCTTCCCCAACACCCCTTACGAAGGGGCGCCGGGGAGGTGGGCTTCATGCCCCCTGACGTCCGGTCCCTGCGCGGGGCGCGGCTGCCGATGGTCGGAGTGACCCGTCTCTGAGCAGAGCAGCCGGACTTACAACTTTGTGTTTGAGGGGCGGGGAGGACACTTTGTTACTTGTGGGGGTTTCGGACTGCCATCCGTCCCACAGCTGTAGGTGAACCAGCAGCCGAGTTCAGGAGACCACGTCTCCGGGCAGAGCTCGGGCCGCCAGCTCACACAGCGGCTTAGTTTGGGGCGGTATGTCAGCTTTTCAAAGCAGAATGTCGCTCAGTCCTTAGAAACCATTCAAACTATCACATGGATTTGTGTTTCCAGTCATGTCCCGACAAAATAAAGGCTGATGTTATTCCATCTAAGTAATCTGGTTTGGTGTTCCCCTACAGCAGATCAATAATGTCCCAGCCCGGCTCTGGTCAATAGCCGGTACTCGTGAAGTAAAGGCCGCGTGGATCCATAGCTGCGTTTACACGGACAAAAGTAATCGGAAAGATTACTTCGTTCGGCCACAAAAAAGCACTGACCACAGATTAAATATGGAATGATGAGCGAACAGGCGCTTCATAATAACCATAACAATAATAAAAGCAGGTTTAGAAGATCATCTCGTATATTACGGAGCTGCTACGTAAATGTATGTGACAGCTCGTTTTGTTTACATCGGGACTCGTTTCCTCTTCCAGTAGCTGATTTATTCCGACCCAAAGTGCTGCGCGTGTGAACGTTTGTTCTAGTCGGAAAGAGTTTTTTGGGCCCATGAACACGGTTGGATTCTAATCCGACCATTGATCCGATCAAGATATTTTGCGCACGTAACCGCGGCTAATATGTTCAGATGTCGGCTTTTATGTCACGTGACCTCATGATCAGGGTCAGACCAACCCTCTGATTGGCTCAGGTGACTCACCTGCACGCGTCCGTGCGAGCAGGCGTCCAGCAGCCGGATGGAGGCGGCGGCCTGATCCATCAGTTCCCGTCGGACCGATTCTCCCAGCTGGCGGTCTGAGGAGACGTCCACCAGCAGCCGCAGCAGGCGGAGCAGCCAGGCGTCGGCGCGAGCCTCCACCCTGAGGAGACGCAGCCGGAATGTGGATGGAGTCCAGCACAAACCTGAAGCGTGTGCACGTGTGTGTGTGCACGCGTGTGTTCACCGTGGCCACGCCGCTTTGATCGTCCTCTGCAGCGCGTCCAGAACCTTCAGACGACTCGTCTCCTCGGGCGGATCGCTGATCTGCAGATATCCCAGAACCACCCGCTCCACCCGCTGCAGGTGTCTGCACACGGCCACGCCCATCCTGGACGCAAAACCGTGAAGCCCTCGGGTTTTTACCTGTTTAGCTGCTGACCTGCTGTTATTTTTAGGTCGTCCCAAAATAACAGCAGGTCAAACGGACCCAAACTGAAACTTTTAGCAGGAAGAGGAGCAAATACTTCTTCCCAACATAAAACTCTCATTTGGCAGTGAATGTTTGCCTTTCTGGATTTCTTCGTATCATTTTAATGTAGTTTAGCTTTTTAAATTCTTAAATGTGAATTTTTTCCAAACTCAAACCCACCTGTCGACGTACAGAGGGAGAGCCGAGGCGTACACGCGCCGCAGCGCCACCTTGTGCTCCGCCTCCATGTGAGTCAGAACTAAGCGCAGGACGTCGTCATGGCGACAGGGTTTCCTGCGGGAGGAGGGGGGATCAGGAGAGGAGGGGGACTTCTCCAGTACCAGCAGGAGGTCCAGGAGGCAGGAGAGGCTGAGCTGTGGAAGGGGGGGGGCTGTCAGCTGCAGACTGTAGGTGTGTTTGAAGCCGTGCACGTGCGTGTGCACCTGTTACCTGGATCACAGGTGCCTGGTTGGTGTAGAGGTGCTTGAACAGAGCCTGGTACACCACCTCTGCTTGGTTAAAGTGACGAAGATCTGCAGCTGCCTGGACACAAACGCACCTTCATCAGCAACATCTTCCTCATCTTCATCTATCACTTTTTTCAAAGATCCTTGTTTGGCTCATCCACCGTTTGCCTTTAGCGTCTCTAAAATCAGCAGTTTTGGTTCAGAAGACCTCGGTCAGGGGCCCACTGTGAGGACAGCAGCTCTCCACGACCTTTGCTGACCTTTGGATCAAAGCCATTTGTTATCTCGGCTGTTTTTCTGCGTTTTCACCGACGAGCTTTCTGATATCGTTCCCACATTTGGCTGAGTGACGTGTCTTCGTACTGTGTGGAGAACGATGTGGTGAAGACAGCGAACTCCCAGCATGCAGTTCTCTGGCCTGTAGTCATCATTTAGGAGGAGGGAGGGGGGCAGCAGGCGATGGAGGTGCGGAGACAGAGAGGGACGGGTCACCTGGAAAAACAAAGTTTACTTCATCAACTGTAGACCTGTAGTCTGAACATTGACTTAACAGAAAACTGGACACTGACATGCAGACCGCGTTTACACCCTGGCACCAACCGACAACCACCAGGAAACTCTGCCGGCCAAGGCAGGAACAGAATGAGCAATTACCCCTGTACCACAGCTGCCCACCATGAATGCATCATGCTTTTAACCCTTGTGCTATCCTATGACCCCCCCTTCCATTGACGTGTTCTCCCTACCAGGACAAAGGTGGATAAAGGTCACAAATCATTGAAGAACAAAGGTTCAGAGCTCTGTCTAGTGGGTCTAGATGACCCCACTCCAAATGTTAGAGTGCCTAGGATAGAACAAGGGTTAAGAAAATGTAGCTTGGTGGCTGTAACTTTAATGGTAAACTGATTTAGAGTATGAAGGAGATGTTTTTTTCTATAACCTAAAGGACATTCAAAGCAGGCAGCAGTGGATGCAGTTTGTTTTTCACAGACAAACATAGCTGGATGTGTTTAAACCTTCTTGTGAAATCTGGGAGTGCCCTAACTAGCCAGATGGCTGCTGAAAAAATGTGTGAGCCGGCGTGGTTGTAACAGACTGTGCTGGCATAGATCTGTGTGAATGTGTGTGTTTGTGTGTGTAGAACCATTGTGTTAGGACTGACAAGGGAAAACGGACCTGCAGGAGAGTCCAGGCGAACACCAGCTTCACTGCCTCACAGCGCTGCCATGAATCCCTGCAACGCACACACAACAGAAAACTTAGGGTGTAGTCAGACTGGGAAAACCATTTGGTCCCCTTAGTTTGGTCCAGACCGGGTCCCCTTAGTTTGGTCCAGACCGGGTCCCCTTAGTTTGGTCCAGACCGGGTCCCCTTAGTTTGGTCCAGACCGGGTCCCCTTAGTTTGGTCCAGACCGGGTCCCCTTAGTTTGGTCCAGACCGGGTCCCCTTAGTTTGGTCCAGACCGGGTCCCCTTAGTTTGGTCCAGACCGGGTCCTGAACCTTGTGTTTCGTCTGTGTTCAGACTGCCGTCAAGTGGACTTCCCTGTTTCGAACTAAAGCTTGTAAACAAAACCACATGACTAAAGATCTCTTCACTCATTGGTCGGGAATTACAGGGGCGGGGCAAAGCAACTACAGGCAGAAATGATGGAAGTTCTGCATTTTTAGTTCCTTCAAACTTCATATTTCACTCAAGAGGTTTTGAACGGCTGTATCAGCACTTGTACTTTTTGGCACGGCAGAGCCATGCTGTTGGGAGGTTACTGGCAAAAAGACGGCTAAGACGGTTTACTGATAAGCGTTTGTGACATATAGATTGTCGAGAAAACAGTGAGAATTCATGTGTGTCTTGTTAAAAGTTGTTTTGATTGGTCTAAATACATCTGATCACATTTGAATGTGTGGCTGAGTCTCACCGTTGTGGTGTTTCGGCATTGGTTCAACAGAATTCTGCATAACGAGACTGTTTGGTTGGACGATTGTTGGGCCCTTCTTTGTTCCATTCAGATTGAATTATTTAATCTCCCACGAAACATCTAAAACTCTTTTTTATGCAGATGACACTTTGATCTCTTCCTCTGGCTTTGATGTTTGCTAAGCACAAAATTCATCAAAGTCTAATTTTTATTTAAAAAGTAGACTTTTCAGCACAACTCCAACGTTTCTGGATATTTTTCTGTTTATTCTTCTTTTTATGTAAAGCGTCTGGTTCCCTGGTGTTTAATGTTGCTGTAAAATGCTACATAAATAAAGTTCATTTCTTTTAACAGGAAGTAAAAAGCATTTTTAGGTTTTTTGGAACTAGTGGTGAAAGTGTATCAGTACAGATGTTTGGGGCTCTCATCTCCACTATTATCATTTCCCCGAATATTTAGACTAATATTATTCCAGCTGTGCAGAACACATCTGTCTGAGGAAACTTTACTCCTTTTTCAGCTGTTAGTTACAGTTACTTCTCCAAAGTCTCACTTGCTCATCTGAGGCTGCAGGATGTCCAGAACTCCTCCCAGAATTCCTCTGTCCTCCTCCTCTTTGTCCCCCATTAAGAGGTGGGCGGAGTCTTTCCAGCCACCTGCCTTCAGGAGCGCCACCTGTAGGCGCCGGGCCCCGTCCCTGGAGGAGGAGGAGGTCCATGCCTGTTCCTGAAAACCAAAGACAACCGGCATGAGTAACACGGCTTCAGAGCCTCCGGCTGGACGCTTCATCAGCTCACCTGGAAATGTGTGACGGCAAACACGCAGATGGGCGGAGCAAGAGTATGCAACAGCTGTGCTGCAGGTCCTTTGACTCCTCCCCCTTTCCCATAGTTTTCCAGTAATGCTGTGAGGGCGGAGCACACCGCTGTGGCCTGGCTCGGCACGCTCTGATAGGCTGCAGCGCTCAGAGAGCTGCAGCCATCGCCGCAGAGGGGCAGAGCTGCGCAGCCGATCAGAGCTCTGATCAGGCGGGAAAACTCCGCTTGGTCTTCCTGGGATGAGATCGGAGAAAAGAGCCAACCAGGATCTGCTGTTAGGAAAAGCTGCTCCAGCTGGCCAATCAGCATGCGAGATTCTGGTGCTTTATTAGCCGCAGCAAGGAGCTTTTCCTGCAGGCGAGGCAGAAGCTCTGTGATTGGAGGGACGTCAGAGGAGGGGAGGAGCTTCTCTGAGGAAGAAAGACGAAGCTCCTGAAGAAGAGATGGAAGCTCCATCCTGAAGATGGAGAAACGGTCAAAAAAAAAGAAGAAAAGCACAATCAATGCTCTATTTATTCCTTTTTTTTAATTCATAGCAGTTGTCATTTACTTTAAAATATGTCTAAAATGGAAATAAAAAATTAAAAAATGAAACAGAGGACAGTCCAGAGATGAAAGAATGCTGCACAGAAATCCTGGATGAGTCCAACTCTGCTGTTCTGTTGGAATAAAGACGGTCCAGCAGAACCCAGTGGAGGTTCTGACCCACAGAGCTGCAGCTGCCCGTGAAGAAGCAGAAAACTCAGGACTGCTTTGGACTAAACCCCCCATCAGTGAAGGGGAAAAACAATCAATCTCCATGGTAACGAGATGGCCTTTAAACCAGTGGTCCCCAACCTTTTTAACGCCACGGACCGGTTTGACGTCACACAACGTTTTAATGGACCGGTCTTTCAGATGTAGGAGGATGATTATTATAGCAGGAGGAACAGAGACGAACTCTGAGCTTTTATTTTGACACGCATGACATAGTAAACTGCACAGCTGTCATCCTCCTCCCCCCTTCCCACACTCATGGTGCAAAAAATAAGTTCTGTCTATTAAATGTAGCTTTCTGTTTCTGGAGGTGGAAGGCTCCTCTTCTGTCTCCTGGCTGGGCCTGATCCCCTTTAGCAGAGAAACTTTCCAAAGATGATTGTTTTTTATTCATTTTTCTAGCTCCTGGTTTTTATTTTTAGCTGTAATTTATCACGTGACCCAGAAGAGCGCCTTGGCCTGCGTCATAGACGGATGGAACAGAGAATCGGGCAACTTTTCAAAATAAAACATCTTTCAGATTCCGAAATAAATAAAAAGGAAGTAAGTTATTTATTCTTTCTGTGTGGCCCGGTACCAAATGACCCACAGACCGGTACCGGTCCACGGCCCGGGGGTTGGGGACCACTGCTTTAAATGACCTCACACGTGTACTAACACATTAAGAATTTAATGAAGACTGGGATCATGGAAAGTGATTCTCTTCATCCTCCTCTCCATCCACCCTCATCTCCTCCTCCTCGCATCCATGAACCTCTGCTTTGATCTTCCTGTAGACGTCTTTTCCTGGTAGCTCCAACCTCAACATCTTTTCACCAACATCATCACTCAGGTAGACTGTGGCGTTGGAACCGTGCTCAACTGGTACTAAGGGGTCCAGTGAGCCAAGAAAACATCCCCCACACCATGATACCACCTCCACCAGTCTGAACGTTGCTCCAAGGCAGGATGGATCCATGCTCTCATGTTGTTCTGACCCTACCATCTGAATGGTTCAGCAGACATGGAGACTCATCAGACCAGACAGCGTTTGTCCATCTTCTAGGGTCCAGTTCTGGTGAGTCTGTGTGAATTGTAGCCTCAGCTTCCTGTTCTTAGCTGACAGCAGTGGTACCCGCTGTGGTCTTCTGCTGCTGTGGTCCATCTGCCTCCAGGTTGGACGTGTTGTGGTTCAGAGATGCTCTTCTGTTGGAACCAATGGTTCTTTGAGTTCCTGTTGTCTTTCTATCAGCTGGAACCAGTCTGACCTCTGGCATCAACACAACATTTCTGACCACAAAACTGCTGCTCACTGGATATTTTCTTTTTTTGCACCATTCTCTGTAAACCCTAGAGATGGTTGTGGGTGAAAATCCCAGTAGATCAGCAGTTTCTGAAACCCTCAGACCTGGCAGCAAATATTTATCTTCTTTAATTTATTTATTCTCAATTAAGTGCTGACAGATTATCTTATTGGGTCAGATAATGATAAATATCTGCATTTTTGGTAATAATGACTTCGATTTCTCTGCGTTTCTGGATATCAGTGCTCTTCTCCTCCATGAATCTCTCCTTCCTTCCATCCCTCCATGTTTATGCCGTCAGGACCAAACGCCTTTCCACTCTTCCTCCTCTCTTCATCCTCCTCTACGGAACAGAGGAGCAGATGTCCGTCATGAACGTTTTCCTCCGTCAGCAGTGGCTCCAAAACCACAGCTGGGGAACCGGAAGCTCAGGAGACCGAGCGGCGGAAGAGAGGGAGTCAAAGAGTCGGCGCGCGTGACGTGAAGCGCAAAGTTTCAATCTTGTAAAATCAAGAAGCTTCAACCCGATTGAAGCCACAGAGTTCCACCTTAAAGCGCGCGAGCCGCCCAGAAAGCACGAGCGCATGCGTACCTGAGAGCTCCTCATCGGTGGTCCTTTCCTTTCCAAACACACATTTGATTTGGAAAAAATCCGATGACAGGGGCAGCGCGTGCGCAGAAACTCGCGGGTGGAGTGTTACGAAAACAGTTCCGGGTGGATGCAAACACCACGCTGAAGGTTCCGCTGTGGAAACTAGAACAGACTGACATTTTCCCGCGGAGATACTGGAACTAATTCCAGACTATTGTCTCAAGTTATGAGACCTTACGCTTTTAATTACCTACAGTTAGGACATTTCAAATGTTTCACTGTTTACTTTAGAGGGAATTAAGTACTGCTGTTTACCAGACCACCTGATTTAACCTATGTCCTATGACCCCCCCTTCCATTGACGTATTCTCCCTACCATGACAAAGGTGGAGAAAGGTGGAGAGGATTTCATGTAATCCATTGACACCAGTGAAGATCACAAATCATTGAAGAACAAAGGTTCAGAGCTCTGTCTAGTGGGTCTAGATGACCCCAATGTTAAAGTGCCTAGGATAGCACAAGGGTTAAAGTCCCACTCTGAACATCTTCTCATCAATTTTCAAAGTTTCCCCACTGTGTTTTTTTTTTTTAAATTATGATTATGCAGTTTTAGCCAAGTTTAAAAAAAACCTGCGTCATTTTCTAGGACATAGTTTCTGCAGGATGACATGAGTTTATTAGAAATTCACCTGAGTTGTGAGCGGGACTGCTGGTGCAGAAAGCCTGCCCTCACTTCCCATCATTCCATTATTTACACTCTCTCCTGATAGCTTACAGCCCATCACAACCCAGATCTAACATTAGTCGTTCCATAAAAACAGCAGCAGTTTCAGATCTATCCAGACGTCCAGTTCTGATCCAGATTCCAGCTCAGATCAGGAGAACAGACGTTCTTGGATCTGTTGGTCTGCAGGTGGATGCATCAGTACAGACTTGTCCACCTGACCTGACCTGACCTGACCTGACATGGGTCAAAGAAAAAATCATTTGTGCCCACGAAATAATGCATTAATCCTGTTGTATTTGAATGCACCTCAGTTACAGCGACACGTTGATTGGGGCAGCAGTGGCTCATGCTGTTGAGCATCCAGTGATTGAAGGGTCGGCGGTTCGATCCCCGCTCCCCCCAGCCAACTGTTGTGTCCTGGGGCAAGACACTTCACCCTCCCTGCCTCCACTGGTGTGTGAATACGTATGTATGTCCCGGTGATGATCAGAGGGGCTGTTGGTGCAAACTGGCAGCCACGCCTCTGTCAGCCTGCCCCAGGGCAGCTGTGGCTACAACAGTAGCTACCATCACCAAGAATGAATGAATGATGGACACATTTGAAGAACCTTCAGTGTCTGGAAAGGCACAGATAAATCCAATCCATGATTATTATTAATTATTATTATTGGTCAAGATGCATTATGGCATACAGGAAGTGCAGAATTATTAGGCAAGTTGTATTTTTGAGGATTAATTTTACTATTGAACAACAACCATGTTCTCAATGAATCCAAAAACTCATTCATATCAAAGCTGAATATTGTTGGAAGTAGTTTTTAGTTGTAGCTATTTTAGCAGGATATCTGTGTGTGCAGGTGACTATTACTGTGCATAATTATTAGGCAACTTAACAAAAAACAAATATATACCCATTTCAATGATTTATTTTCACCAATGAAACCAATAGAACATCAGCATTCACAATGAAATCTACATTTCTGACATTCAAACAAAACAAAAACAAATCAGTGACCAATAGAGCCACCTTTCTTTGCAAGGACCCTCCAAAGCCTGCCCTCCATGCATTCTGTCAGTGTTTGGATCTGTTCACCATCAGCATAGCGTGCAGCAGCAACCACAGCCTCCCAGACACTGTTCAGACAGGTGGACTGTTTCCCTCCTTGTAAATCTCACATTTTATGATGGACCACAGGTTCTCTATGGGGTTCAGATCAGGTGAACACGGAGGCCAAGTCATTAGTTTATCTTCTTTTAGACCCTTTCTTGCCAGCCACGCTGTGGGGAACTTGGACCCGTGTGATGGAGCATTGTCCTGCATGACAATCATGTTCTTCTTGAAGGATACAGACTTCTTCCTGTACCACTGCTTGAAGAAGGTGTCTTCCAGAAACTGGCAGTAGGACTGGGAGTTGAGCTTGACTCCATCCTCAACCCCAAAAGGTTGAGGATGGAGTCAAGCTGATCAGAAAAGTCTATCATACATATAACAGGAAGAGGAGAGCATGAACTAATGTTGAGTTTGGGAGGAAGTTAAATGCAGAACAGACTGTGGTGAAGTGACTGGTCTTAAATACAGGTGAGGGTCGTGAGTTAAAGACCCACTCCAGTGATAAAGGTGTTTTTTAACATAGTTTTTTTATCTAATGATGGAGGACATATATAAAGAACATGAAGATAACATTTTCTTGTATTTCTTTGTTCAAATTCTGAATCAGGAAATGCAGGAAATGCAGTTTAAAAAAAGAGAAAAGCGGGGCACAAGCGCCCTGCTCCGAGCTCTCATTTATGGGTGACAGGAAGTGGGGTGGGGGTGCTCCACTCCAACAGTCCCCCCCCACAACTCAGGGGTGAATTTCTGATGAACTCCTGCCGCTCTGCAGAAACTATGCTCTTTGATAATGACATCATCATATTTAAAAGACCACTGGGAAATCTCTGAGAATAGATCAGAAAATGATCAGAGTGGGACTCTAACACGTTGCAGGTGTGTCGGCATTTCTAAACACCTGTAAGAACGGGCAGGAATAAAGACGAAACAGTAGAGGGCAGCAGAGGAAGCGGAACCTGCCAATCATGTCAGACAGTGAGGATGAACACTGTCCTGCTTTTGGTCCATCCTGCATTAATGGTGGGCGGGAGGAGGAGTACAGGGAACTGGTGGATAAATTTGTGAGATGGTCTGGAGAAAACAACCTGCTGCTGAATGTGAAAAAGACCAGAGAGATGGTGATGGACTTCAGGAAGAAACCACCAGCTTCCCAGCCTCTCAGCATCTTTGGCAGAGATGTGGCAGAGGTAGAGGAGTACAAGTACTTGGGAGTAATCATCGACAACAGACTGAGCTGGAGGAGCAACAGCACTGCTGTGTATAAGAAGGCCAGCAGCAGACTCCATTTCCTGAGGAGGCTGAGGTCTTTCAACGTGTGCAGCAAGATGCTTGAAATATTCTATCAGTCTGTTGTGGCCAGCACTCTGTTCTTCTCGGTGGTCTGCTGGGGGGGCAGCATACCTGCTAGGGACAGCAATAGACTGAACAAACTGATCCGAAGAGCTGGCTCTGTGATTGGTTGCAAAATGGACACGTTTGAATCCGTGATGGAGAGGAGGACTTTAAATAAACTGGTATCCACCATGGATGATCCTGAGCATCCTCTCCATCCTGTACTGGACGGTCAGCGGAGCTCCTTCTCCAACAGACCAAGGCAGCTTCGCTGTCGCACAAACCGCTTCAGGAGATCGTTCATTCCTCACTCCATTGGACTCTATAACTTGTCATCCATGTGCAATAGATAAAGTCATTATGGTCTGTCTATTTTCTCTCTCCTGATGTGGCATGCAATACGACTGTTCTAATTCACTGATGTTTCTTTCCGATTGATTGTTCTGGTTCTCTGTCATCTATTGTGTGTAAGTTTGTATCTTGATCCTAACGCAGACGCTGCAACAACTGAATTTCCCAAGCTGGGATCAATAAAGTATCTTTATCTTATCTTTATCTGCCTTGCTCTAAGGCACCTGCCTTTGATGACCGTCACCATCAGGCGTCTGCAGAACCTGACGATGATCTGCCTCAGGAGTGATGAAGCCGAGGAGCATGGGAAACCGTCAGGAGAGGGTTCCCCGAGGACCAGGGCTGGGAAGCACTGCTCCAGGAGGTTCATGGACGAGGTGAAGGAGGTTCACGAGGGCGGCTGGTGTGGGAGAGGAGGACACAGAGGAGAGGGGTGGCTGTCTGCGGCGCCCTCTACAGGCAGCAGCTGAAAGACTAGGAAGAAAAATCTGTTTGGGTCACAAACCTGAGAAAGGGCGGCATTCCGATGACGGGGTCAGCGGGACATTTCAGTCTCACCTCCTGTCATGTCCTTCATTTTGGAGGTCAGGCAGACAGATGTGGTTTCCTACTGTGAGATGAAAGCAAAAAAAACTCTGACTTACTTTTATAAAGCTGCTTCAACCACATCATCCACATCCACATGTTTAAAGAAAAAATGGGCTTTGAAAAGGTTACTGCAAGGACAAGCTGTCTGTCATCCGGGCTGGTGTTGAGGAGGGGGCCTTGAACGTCCACTGCTAAGTCCCACTCTTGTTCTGGTAGACACCGTTAAATTTGCTCACACAATTGCAGAGACTTCTTGATTTACGTTGTTCAATTTACTTAGTGCTATCTTGTGGGGTCCAGATGACCCCACTCCCAACGTTAACGTGCCGCCAAGGCACGTTAACGTTGGGAGTGGGGTCATCTGGACCCCACAAGATTTACCTTGAAGAAGTTTCTGCAGAAAACAGTGGAGACAGGAGTGTTGACCTGCGTACTCAAAGTCAGACATTGCTATTAAATGTGCTACTTTTTGGTGATATACATGCCCAACAGTCCACTCCTCTTGATACTTTTTAGCCGAGGCTTGAGTTGACGCTAATGTGCGTTGTCTTTAAGACAAAAGGGGTTGTAAACTTTGGAAAGAAGTTTTACATTTTGCTGAAAAGATCTACCTGACGACAAGATGAAGAGACATGAAGGGAATGAATTTGAAGAAAAAGGACAGAGTGCTTTAGAATGAAATGAAAATGATTTCAACTAAGATGAATGTAGAAGACGACAGGTGGGCTGTTTAGCCGTTGTTCTATCCTAGGCACTTTAACATTGGGAGTGGGGTCATCTAGACCCACTAGACAGAGCTCTGAACCTTTTTTCTTCAATGTTTTGTGATCTTCACTGGTGTCCATGGATTACATGAAATCCTCTCCACCTTTATCCACCTTTGTCATGGTAGGAGAACACCTCAATGGAAGGGGGGGGGGGGTCATCTGGACCCATAGGATAGCACAAGGGTTAAAGCTTCACCTTTTCTGAAATTCTAAAGTCATTGAGTTAAATTGTCAGCTGTCTATGCTATCAATTGATGCTTTTCTTTAAATGTATCTTTTAACTTCTTTTCCTTTGGGCTTTTCCCTTCAACCAATCAGCTTCCTCCATCTGCCCTCCAACAGCAGCTACCTTCATGTCTTCCTTCTCTGCATCCAGAACCTCCTCTCTGGTCTTCCTCCAGACCTCTGGCGGCTCTAGACTCAGACTCCTTGTACTGAGAGGTTCACCGTCTCTCCTCTGGACGTGTCCCAACCATATCAGACTGACTTTATCTCCAGAACCTCTAACATGTGTTGTCCCTCTGATGTCCTCATTCCTGGTCCCTCCCAAAGAGAAGCTCAGCATTGGTTAAAGTTTTCATTTCACTTGGGAAATTGAACAGGAGGTCTAAAAATTGAGGCAAAAACTGTCAGGAAATTTTGAACAAATACTGCTGATGTTGGAGAACAAAGTGGATAAAAGCTCATGTGAGTAAGAGGAAGACTTTCAGATTGATTTTTTCTTTCATTGAATGGTTTTGGACTCTAGTCTTTGAGCTGACCTCACACAGAAACCATGGAACCACTGGTGTGGCTGCTGATGGGCCATCTCAGGAGAGTTCTGCAGGGTTCTGGAGACCTATATAGGAGCACAGTCACTGAACAGTCACTCAAAGAGGCTTCAGTAAGTCAGCCCTGCAGAATAAACCGCAATCTATGAGCCTTAATCAAAGTTTGAACATGTGAACCGTCCAATCTTTTTAAAACTGAAATCTTGAATTAAGCCAAGAATTGAAAAATAACTTCAAAATGTTGAAAATAAAGACCAGCGACAGCAGCCCTTTGGATTCACATCAGCCGTTGTTTGTGTGCCTGCTGACACTCGTTGAAAGCACAAATAACTGCTTTTGTTGTGATATTAGCTGAAGTTAATGCCGCAACGCTCATTTAACTGATTTTTTTTTTCCATGAATGAGCCGTAGAGATTCAAAGACCCCAGAGTTTCCTGCCTGTTTGTGCAGACACGACCACATCAGACACAAACACAAAGGGGTTAAACACCTTTGATGGCCTCGCAAACACAGATTAGCAGAGAGCGGGCTTGTTCATATTTCAAAGACGGGGGAACTGTTTTGAAGCAGTTTAAAGCTGCTCTGATCTGCTGTCAGAGGCTGTAATTAAGACGCGCACTCGCACTAACCACTAAATGTGCAATAATCACTACAAGTGTCCCTGGTTGTTCCATCAGAGGCGGCGACGTGCTGCAATGCCAGCAGACTCTCAGGACAACCTTCACCTGTTTTCAGAAATCACGCCGTCTGTTTGTTCCTACACAGGTATTTCAAAAGAAACGCATTATTCTGCCAGTTACAGAAAAGCAGGAAGAGATGAAGAAAAGGTCTCATTCCTGCAGACACATTCACACATTTTTGGCATTCCACAACCCTTCCACGTGTGTGTAACGGAATCTCTACACATGTTGATGTATAACAAATTTGGCTTCTATGTTGGTTTACGTGTTCTTTGCGTGGTTTGTTCGTATTTCTCCCGTGGTTATAACGTGGTTCATTCCTAATACATCTGTGAAATTTTCACATAAAGACGAACATTTTTCGTATTTTTTTCACGTAGATTCACGTATGACCAATTTTCCGCTGTGCAATATGCAAAAATGCACATAGTGGCTGTGTGACATGGCCTTTGCATTAAGCTGTACTGAAAGACAGAAGATGAGGCCAGCAGTAACTCTGCCTCGCTGAGGAGGGCGCTTGTGAGCTCGTGTCTGTTCCTCGGTGGCTGCTAACAAAGTTCAGTCGCAGTCAATAGCAGTTATATCATGTTTTGCTCTGACTGCAAAAGTAATGCATGTAATAGCTTTAAAAATGTCTGAAAGTTAGAGTTTCAATCAAACCATGAAGACCAAGGCCAGAGCTTAAATGCTTCAGGTTTTACACCTTTGCACTTTGCTCAAGTACCCCCACCCAAATGTGCGTCCTTGGGCAAGATTTTTCATGCTACTGCCTACCCCCCTGTGCTGGTCCCTAGCCCAGATGAAATACAGGGTTGGGTCAGAAAGGGCATTGGACATAAAACTCACTGCCAAAGCACCTGTACAAATCCGTGAACACTGATTTGCTGTGGTGATCACTGAAGGGATATGCCAAAAGCTGAACAACAAATATATATAAAGTACTCTTAAAGATTAGCCTTCTATCTACTTCAAGGCCTAAAGTTCTTTGCAGACACAGTCCCATTCAGTACAACCGGGATGGACAAGCCTGGTCCTCAAGAACCACAACCCTGCCTATTTTCCAGTTCTCCTTGACCAGCTTGCTGCTGGTCGGCTGACTCAATTGATTCCACATCCTGACTGACTGAACACACCTGATCTAGGTTTTCAGCATGGAGCAGTCCAGAGACAGCTGGAAAACATGCAGGGTTGTGGCTCTTGAGGACCAGGGTTGGCTAGCCCTGCAGGAAACCAATGGCAGCTGAACAGCCATGGACCGGCGATGGCCAAACCACAAACAGCAATGAGGTGGTTTAGCACCTTGCACAAAGACATTTCATGACACGCAAGCAGACAGAGATGGAACCAAACCAGAAATCTTACAGCTCTGCCTCTGTGCCATGGCTCCCCCATGACGTTTCTTTGAAGTCGCCTTCCTCGATCTTAGATTTCATTCTTATGCTTTTAACTTGTTCTGTCAAACAACTGAGCGAACAGATAAGAACTGAAGGCCTTTTGTGGACAGACTTTACTCTTACTATAAAAGGTTATGCATCGTCTGATAGCCAAGGTGTATATTTATATAAACCCCTTTTGTTTTTGTTTCTTTATTTTGTTTTTATTTATTACATTTTACGTTTCATATATATATGTGTGTAAATAATGTAACTGTTATTAGACATACATTAGACATACGTGGAACGGTCGTGAAAAGACACAAATTTGCATCTTGCAAGAATCAAAGACAATTGCGTAAGATTTAGGCATTGATTGTGAATAAACTACAGAAAATACGCGTAAACTATAAAATTCTCAGCTGACCAAAAAATTTGAACAGCTTCACGGAAGGACCAGTCGGCTGAAACCCTCGACGGACGTCTGAGCACAGCGACGAATAAGAAGCAGGCATCATGAAGACTGACATTGTGGAAAATGGTCAAAATTTACGTAGCAGCTGTGTGACACGGCTTTAAGAGCAGGCTAGCCAAGCTAACAGTGACAGTGTTTCTGGGATGTTTCTCATAAATTTCTAAATACAGTCTTTATCTTGGCTTTTTATTCACTTATTTACCTTTCTATCTTACAGAGCTTCTGCCTGCTTTCATTTTCTTTGACAGGATCAACAGGAAATTAAAGAGTAGATAAGAACACTGAGCTCTCACCACCACTCAAGTCTGCGGTTCTACAGCGTCTGTTGACACAGCTCATCCCTCCACCACAGCGGACGTCCTGGTCCAGATCCTTAGTCTCACAGGGGACCTGAGCTGTGCAGCATAACAACCACAACTGTTCCCACAACGATGGTGAGCTAGTGTCGGCTCGTCCCCACAAGCATACAAACACACACACACACTCTTACACACACACACGCAAGGCAGGTAAACACAGGCATCCAGCTGACAAAAGACTTTAATGGCGACACAGTAACTAGTACAGGCTGACATCCTAACACTTTGGATCAAGACTAAAAAGTCAACAAACAAACACGTGAAAGTTGTTTAAAACTCCAACAATCAAAGTCAGATTTCTTAAAGGAAAGTCCTAAGTCAGCTAAAAGACGTTCTTGTGGTTGGTTACACAGATATGAATGTTAATGATAAACAGGTCGCATCAAGAAAATGTACATTTATTTCACAGAACAGATGATTAAACAGAACTGGACTCTTTTGCAGCAGTTTCTCCTTTTGAATTTTTTTTTATTTGGACATCAAATCAAATAAAAGAAAATTGTTTTATGTAGCCAAAGGATTAAATCCAAAAGTTAAAGTGAAGACCAATTCAGAGGCTGCAAACAGAAGGCATATAGCTGGAGTTACAAAAGGGGCGTGGCTTAAAAGGCCATCAAGCAGTGCCCTCGTCGATTGTTAAATGAGTTAACATGTATGCATTCACATTAGTTACTGTGTAAACCTGCGGGGTGGAACCTCCCACGGCCATACAATGGTGATGCTTAAAGCAAAATGGTTTACATCAATCTTGTTTGTGAGGATTTCACTCCTCCGTCTCCTCCTCCTCCTCCTCGCTGTAGTCACTCAGAGGAAACTCACGACTCTCTTTGTGTGTGTTGTAGCTTTTCCTGTGCATCACATACTCCTGATCAATGATAGCCTGCAACACAAACAGACACACAACCTTTGATTTGCTTGTCGCTCACATACAGCATCAGCCGTAGTTCAATTCCGGTGTCACTCTGCATCTGCAGCTTCTCTGACTTTCAAACATGTTTTTGTCCTTTGATCAGGAACCTCGCTCCGTTCCTGAGAGTTTGATTTATGCTTGAAGAGTTCTTTTACTCCTCTCAGGTCCCCCTCTCTCCTTTTTCTTAAACTTCTTTACACGTTTTACACTGAAAAAAGGCCAGAGCAGGAGCGCATGGTGTGGAGGAGAGGCAGTCCGCTGCTTTGAGGAGATGTTCAGGACTGCTGTCCGTAAACGGGTCTTCAGTCCTTACGTTTTGATCGGCTGAACTCACCAGATCCTGGCATTTTGCAGCAGGTGGATCTTGACCACCAGAGTTGATGAAGTCAGGCCATGAATGTAGCAAGCTGTGTGGCGGTCTTCACTCTACGTTTATTTGGCAGAAGTGCTTCCTCTGCAGCTTTGAAGGCTGCTGCCTCTGATCTGTGATCAGGCTAATCACTGTGTAATGACTTCATACAAACACACGCTTTGGCTCCAACATCACAGGAACAGACGCGCTTCCTGCTGATGTGCCAGGACCTGTCGCCACATTCCCCGCGTGACGAGTCCATTGGCCCTGATTACAGTGATGTCGCAGCAGAGGCTGCTACCTGTTACCTGTTTCTACACAACAAGCTGACGTTCCGGTCAACACCTTCAGGTCTGGACGCCTCGTGGTTTACTCGTCTCGACCCTCTTCTTGAAAGTATCCCCTCTGCTAATCGCTGCTCAGTATCAACCATGAGGACTCTGAATAAGCTTGTATCCATCATGGAGAATCTGGAGCATCCTCTCCATCCTGTTCTTGACGGTCAGCGGAGAACCTTCTCCAACAGGCTAAGGCAGCTTGGCTGTCACACCAACCGCTACAGGAGATCTTTCCTGCCTCACTCCATTGGACTCTAGAGCTTGTCATCAATTTGCAATAGATAAACCCATTTAAGGTCTGTTTTTTCTCCAGAGCTGTCATGCAATACAACTGTTTTCACTCATGTTTCTTTCTGATTGATTGTTCTGGTTCTCTGTTGTCATCCATTGTTTGTATGTTTGTATCTTGAGCCTAATGCTGACGCTGCAACAACCCAATTTCCCAAGCTGGGATAAATAAAGTATCTCTATCTTATCTTATCTTATGTTATCTTATCTTATCTTAAAAGTTAAACACACAGTCATCACAAAAAGTCTAATTGGTTACTTGTTATTTAGGTAAAAAATGAAAGTCATTTTCAAATTCTGTCTTTCTTCAGACTGAAAGGTCCATTGTCTGAATCTAAATCTTTATGGCTGTTCAGTGTGGAGCTGGATTTGTTTGACCAAAACACTACCTCCTCGTTCCTCCTCGCGCTGTGGCGTGGAGGAGGAACACATTTCTTCACGTGGGTGTTCTCTGAAGCACAGAAGTTTACATTTAAATGTAAATAATGAGTTTGTGTTTTTGCATGACTTTTTAAAGTTATAAAACCGATGTCGTGATGTATTTTTTCAAACGCTGGTGGCTGTGAGTAGATGACCGCCGACTAGTCATGATGTCAATGAGCGGTAGTCACGTCCAGATTTGAAGACACTGCGTTCTCTATTTGGAGGGATTAATGTCGGGGTAAGGAGACAGCAGAGGGGTAGGGGAGGAATTCGGATCCGGCCTATACACTGCCTCTGATCATAATGTGGATCCCAAAGCGATTGTGTTGTTTAAAAGTAGGTTTTCAGACTAAAAAAGCAGCTGTGCTCTGGATTACGCAGCGTGAAAGGACCGTATCAAGATACTCGTTTATTACCAGTTTCTCTTCTCGGACAGCAGGATTACGCAGCAGGAGGCACAGCGGAGCGTACAGAATGTTGATTACTCCGATAAACACCATGAGAGATGGAAATCCCACCGCCTGGACCAGAGCGCCCCCTGTGGATGGTCCTGAAACAGCAAGAGGGGTGTTCTGACATCTTTACCATCATTTTACAATCAAGAATAAACATCTAAATAACTAAGAGTGCAGCGTTTGTTGTCCCCAGGGAAACGGGTTTCATGTGTAGAAAATGGCCGACGTTGTCAGGCCTCGACGGTTCCTGACCCTTCACTGCCCTCTACTGTTCTTGTTTGGTGGACTTTCCCTTTTGGTTCTTTGATCGCCCTCTCCCTATCTCTCCTCCACAGGTGTCCAGAATGAGGCGGGGCATCCTGACACACCTGTAACTCATCACCCCAACAGCATTTAAGACCAGTTCCTCCAGCGTTTCTCTTTAGTCCCTCTGCTAACCTCAAGTGGTATTGAGCCCACATCTGAGTTTGCTTCCCCTTTACTTTGATCCTAATCGGATCATTAGGTTTCGGTTTTTAGTCTGCTCTGACCCAGAACCATTCAGCCTGTTCTCTGATCTGCCTGGACCCCCTGACCCCGGATTCCCAACAGTTCTCCTTCAATAAATCTTTTGTTTTCAATCACCCATCACCTCTCTTTATCTGATCATGACAGATGTGGCTTTTATGTAAAACTGTTTCCAAGGTTTACATCTTCATGAAAGAAAATGTCCAGAGAGCAGCAGTTCTTAAAGAAAAGACAATTGATCCCATACTGTAGGTGAAAACAGATTGATAGAAATGATCATGATAAAAATTTGATGAGAATGGCTCGGGTGCTGGTGACGTTTAGCTCAAGGCTCAAGGCTTTAGCAGGATAATAATACAAACTTTAATCCAGTCAGGGAGATAGTAGAACAGACCATTTGTATCAGTCAGAGAAAATGTTAAAGCAACTGAGAGGCACTGTCCTGCTTGTACGGACAGATCTGTAAAGAGTTTTTGCTTGAAGAATGCAGGCAGTCAAGGCTGTTCGTTCCGAGGTTTACGTGCTTAAGTGTGCAGATTCTTGCTCAGTTTATTTGCTGAGTCACAGTTACCTTCACTGGCCGTGTGTGTGCTTGTGTGGCTGTTACCGATAGCAAAGCCCATGCAGAGCGCCACATCAGCGATGGCGTACACAGTCCCATAGACAGAGGCGTGACGGATGTCAACCAGGTAACCCATGATGGCCATCATAGAGGAGTCCACCATGCCTTATGAACAACAGAAACAACCGTTGAAGGTCTTTCACACCAATTTACATCTCTACAACTCATCTTGAGTTTGGAGTCACCTATAGCAAAGCCCAGGCCTCCATTTGGACCAATAAGACCATAGATGCTGGTGGCAAAAGGAACCTGAAACACACAAAGTTTCTACACATCTTTGCAGTTTCTGACTTAAACTTACTTACATCTGCTTACTTAACCCGAGATTTAAAATACTCAACGGAGTCGATCTGATGTAACGATAATGGGAGGGAGTTCCAAAGACGAGGAGCAACGGCTTGAAATGAGAGATCTCCTCTAGTCTTAAAGCAGGTTTTTGGAATGCTTAAAATATTTTGGTTGGAAGACCTCCAGGATCGGGCCGAAGAGGATGGAGTTAAAAGGTCAAAAATGTACGTCGGAGCTTGACCATTGTCATGGCTGTGGCCGTATTTGGGTTATTTTGTTTATTTATTCTGTTTTGTGTATTTGGATTTGTATCAGAGTGGGACTTCTGTGTTTTTGTGCATCTTTGTGTGTGTGTTTATGTCTGATTATGCTCAGGTGTGCTGGAAAGGGTGTGGCCTCACATTGGACAAGCTGATGGAGGCAGCCTTTAAAACCACCACATGGACCTCCAGTCTGTGAGAAGGGGCCTTGCAGCAACAAGTCTCCACTGCAGCTTGGCCCTCTTCTCCAATTTTGTTGCTCTTCTCCACCTGTTTTGTGTGTTGCACTTTAGTATTTTGTAGTTTTTGTGGTTTTGTGCCCACTCTGCTTAGTCTTTTGGTTTGTAGTTATGTTTAAGTGAAGCTGTAGGGGTGAACTGCAATTTTCTTTAATACTCATTTTCTCCTGTTTATGTTAGTCTAGGGAGGTTAGTGTTTGTCATTGTTTTCCCTTTTCTTTCATTTACAGGTAAGATTACAATATTTCAGTTAGGGGGGGTTTTGTTTGTTATTTTGGACTTGGTTCACCCTGAAGCCTTTTTGCTTCACTTTCAGTTCTTGTTGATTGTTGTTTATTAATTTGTAAATAAATGTATTATATTTTTATGGAGACATTTGTTTGGTGTGTGTAAATTTAAAACTTAGTAGCCACAGCTTTACTTTTTATGTTATGCCCCCCCAGTCACCCCTAGACTCAGAAGGGGGCGTAACACTATGCAGAGCTCTAAAACGAAAGGTAGAATTTTAAAATCAATTCGAAATTTAACTGGTAACCAATGTAAAGCAGACAACAGAGGAGTGATGTTAAAAGCCTCGCTGCAGAGTTTTGGACAAGCTGAAGACGGTTTAGGGAACGTTTGTTAAAACAGGTAAAAAGACAGTTGCAGTAGAGTAGAAATAAAAGCAGGGATAATTGTTTCCAGGTCAGATCGAGACAAAATACTTTTTAATTTTGCCACGTTCCTCAGATGATAAAAACTGTTTTTTAGTATCTGTTTTAAGTGACATTCCAGAGACATAGACGTGTCAAACAACACCCCAAGATTTCTGAGGCTTGACTGGACAGAGGAGCTCAGAGACCCGAGGTGTTGTCTGATGGAAGGGATTTTATGTTCTGGGGAAAAAATTTGCGTCTCAGTTTTCAGGGTACTTCAGACTAAATGATTTTTGTTTAACCATGTTTTAATGCTTGTTAAGCAATTCAACAAATTTTGTAGTTTGTTGTAATCGTTTTCTGTTAAAGAACATTAGAGCTGGATGTCGTCTGCATAGAAATGATGTATGGTGTGGCTGAATTGATTAATAAGTTTCCCAAGAGGAATCATATAACAAATAAATAACATAAGGCCAAGTACAGAACCCTGGGGAATGCCACAAGTTATTTTAAGTTGTTCTACAAGTTATTCTAAGAAACGCCTTCAGAGTTTTGACAAAATGTCTGCATAGCAAAAGTCATCCTAATGTCAGCAGACCCTCACAGATATTTACAGATGTTCAGGGATGTGGGCTTCCTTAGCTTTCTTAATGCTTGGTTCTGAAGAGAATGTGAAGGTAAAAGATGGACATATTGATGTGTGGATCTGTGAAAGTTTGAACTCACACACAGCAGACTGATGCCAACGATGACCATCCCCAACATGGAGCAAAGCCACCTGGAGATAAAGAAGACTATTCAATTCCAACTCCAAAAACGGAGTTCTGTAACCCTTGTCTATCCTAGGCACGTTAACATTGGGAGTTGGGTCATCTAGACCCACTAGAGAGAGCTCTGAACCTTTTTTCTTCAATGATTTGTGATCTTCACTGGTGTCCATGGATTACGTGAAATCCTCTCCACCTTTATCCACCTTTGTCATGGTAGGGAGAACACGTCAATGGAAGGATCGGGTCATCTGGACCCCATAGGATAGCACAAGGGTTAAAGCTTTGGGAACAGAAGAGAAACATGGCAGCAGAGATGCTCACAAGTCCCTTTTTGCAGCTTCAGGTCTTTTTGAAAAGGTTCATTTCAGGTCTCAACTCTTTAAATAAAAAAGTTTCAATGAATACTAAATTGTCAGAAATATTCAATGAACTACTTCATGCCTTAGCCACAGCTGTCCTTACTGGTGAACACGGGCTGTCCACAGGTGAAAAAGGGTCAAAGCTGTACCCAGGTGATCCGCGGGAAACGTCAAGGTCACAGACCGCTTTGAAAACCGTATAGAGAAAAGGTTCATTATGGTCATGCTCCAGGTAGTGGCGAACACTCATACAACACGTAAGGCTAAGTAAAGGGAAAGTAGGTAAGACGCAGGCGAGTGGTACAAATTTTGCAATTTTTGCAATGATGGAAGGCATCCGTCCAAACATGTCAGGTATGTATCAGACGTAACCCGTGTCTGATAACAAAAGAACCAAGAAGTCCCTTATATGCATTACTTTGCATTTCCAAGTGTATTATTTCATGCATTAGTTAGCAGTTACTACTGTTTATTAATCAACCCTATTTAATCCATAACAAAGCATTAATAAAGGTTTTCCTATTTGCTTAGCCCTCCAGACAACCCAAAAACCTGCAGAACCCATATGGGTCAACCTCCTTACTGTGACCAAATCAATAAACAACTTGTTTGGACACAATAACTGGCTGTTGGTGTTTCTGTCTTCCCTAAAGGAAAATCATTGAAGAAATTTCTTTTTTAACCCTTGTGCTATCTTATGGGGTCCAAATGACCCCCCCCCCCCTTCCATTGATGTGTTCTCCCTACCATGACAAAGGTGGATAAAGGTGGAGAGGATTTCATGTAATCCATGGACACCAGTGAAGATCACAAATCATTGAAGAACAAAGGTTCAGAGCTCTGTCTGGTGGGTCTAGATGACCCCACTCCTAATGTTAACGTGCCTAGGATAGCACAAGGGTTACACCTGACAGCAACGTCTTGGAAATCAAACAAATCAAATCAGCATCAGTCCTAAACCTCAAGTCTGAGTCCAAGTCCAAGTCTCCCATCTTTGTGTGTGTGTCACATCCTCTACTTTTTATATTCAATATTGAACTTTTATCATTTTATTTATTTAAATGCTTTTATCGTGTTTGCATAAGATTTATTGTTTACTTGAAACCAGTACTATGAAAACTCTTAGAAAGTATTCCGTCTCCTAGTTCTTGGTACTATACTCTAAACAATACCACAAAAACTGACTGTAGTTCAAAGTGTCACATTCTGCATCAAAAGCAAAACCAGGAAGAAACAGGAAAGACTGACCGCCCCATCTTATTGGCCAGAACTCCAAACAGGTTGGTTCCTATCAGGTAAGAGATGCTGGCAGGGAGGAATGCCACACCTGAAACAAAACACACACCTGAGACAAAACACACACCTGAGATGGGCTTTTTACCATCCAGAGTTAGGCATCATCTTTGGCACCGATGGACCCTTTAGTTCATGCTTTGACCATCAGGATTTTGGGATAGAAGTACAGTTTTGATCCATCATCAGACAGATCCATCAGCATCACAGTTTTTCTGAGCCCCACAGGGTCAGGGTTCCACTGACCTCAGAATCACCTCAAATCTGTAAAGCAGATGTTCTATTTTGTTTTTCAGCTCTGAACAGCGTTTTAAAGAAAAGCCAGTCAGCTACAACCGGAAGTAAGGAGACTGGAAATGTTGGACCACTATGTCATGACAGACGGCATCTCCATGCATCAGTGAGCCCTGAGAACCTGGGTAACCAAAAGAAAAACTAGAGAAGCTGCATCCATTTCCAGAAGAAAATGCAGGGTTGAATGCTAAACTGTTGAATGAAAAGGAAACTTTAATTGGCAAAAAAAAAAAAACAACAACCAATAAATAAAGAAATGATCAAAGTTGACCATAAATGAAGTGAAAACAGCACAATAACAAAAAAAGATATTTTTGTGAAAAATGCCAGAGCCGGGTATCGAACCAGCGAGCTTCTGCCCCACACAAAGAAGCAAAGGTTTTCAAGGACTCCCCATGTATTTTCATTGAGGCAAAAATCCTGGAAATCCTGGAATATCTTGAGAAGTTCAAGGACTTGAAGAACCAAAAGTCATCGCTGGAAAAAGCTGAAAGAGCTGAACGTTTGAATAGTTGGATGGTTGAAACAGATGAACAATTGTAGAAGGAGTTAAGATACTAGAATAAGACAGAGAAACAGGAAATCAATGTGTTGAAGGCTTTGTAGCAATCAATCCATTATGAACCAATAATAAGAATAAGCCCATGTCTTTTCTCTAGTTTACACTCTTTAATAGAGCAGCATAAAGCAGTCTCTCCGTAATGGAATTAATTTGGGTCCCAGGCCAAATCGGAGAGTTTCCTGCCATCTGGATCTTACCAAGTTGCCATTTTGGAGAACACATAGTCTGCATCATCCAGATGGGAAGAGTTGGCTCCAGAATCGCCACGCCCATGTTGGCGAAACAGAGCGAGCCTTCAGACAGAGAAGCAGCCATGTCAGCAGAGACGCTCATGTTCACACCAACATACATGTGTGGCTTCCTACCCGCACTGATCAGGATGTATGGGTCTTTCAAAAGAGTGAGTAACGGCGTCCCCTCCACGCTCTGAAACAACCGAGACACAAAAACTGATCCAGACTCATCACAGGATGGAAACTGAAGAAAATCTAACAGTAAACCTTTTTAAACTGTCTTTTTGTGGAGTTCTAACATCTTAAAAGTTAAATCTGAAAACCTCTAAAATACGTTTCTTTGTTGTAGCTCATGTAAAATAAAATCCATGAAATTATGCATCTGTTATCAAAGTTTAAAATGTGATAAAAAAAAAAAGATAACTGTTCAGAGATCCCTCATTTTTTGCAATCACGTTCTAGAATTAACCCACAATAAATGAACTCCAGGAGAGGCCTCCTCACTGCACACTATATACATTTTTCTCAGACATGCATGAACATTTTCACACTTTTCTCGCTTGTTTAATGTCCCACTCCAATGAAAATGCTGTTTCTGGTGTTTTTAAACCGTTCTTGTAGCATTTTTCTCAAAAGTTCAAACTCTGGAAGGAACAAATAAGCAAAGTATTTCAAAAAGAAACAAAAAATCGCAATCAAGAATGGATTTAGACTTTGAAAGCTGAATGCATTCTGTACAGAAGAAACGGCACGGAGGAGGAGGCTGACAGCCAATCAGAATACAAAACACAATGCGCTGCAAAGGCAAGAAATGAAGAAAAAATCATCCACATATGAACCAAAAACATCTGAGAAACCGTGAAAGGTGAACCGGGATTTAGGGAGGGAACAGTGTAGCAGAGTAAAGATGACGCACTGACATCAGGAGTTTTGAAGTGGACTCACCCCAGGACAGATTTTTGACGGCTGCAGGATACACAACTGCAAGGCTGCGGCACAAAAACCAGACACAGACGCAAAGACATCAAATACACCCTGGACCAGTCATCCCTGAGATCATCTCATGGAGTTTGCACAATAAAGCTGTAAGTGGGAGGGGCCTTTTGACCAGAGTTTGCTCCGCCCACCTCACTGACATTGTGAAAACAACATTTGGGTGGGACCAAGCAAAGTTTGAAGCTTTGTTGGGTTCACCTACCTACCAACTGATAAACCGAGTCTCCAAATATGTAAAAATCTAAGCTCTCACAAAATTAATATTACTTAATACATACATAAATTCTAGACTGGGTGGTAAAAAGCTTCAGAAACCACAACATCAAAAGGTTTATTTTATGAGTAAAGTTTAAAGTTATCCTATTAAGATAGACATGGGAGGAAGATCGCTTCGTCTTTAAGCCAGCCTCTAGTGGATTTTAGTGGAACTACAACATTTGATGCTTCTGGCTTCAAGATGTCAACATGCTTGGGATCTGACATCTAGCAGTTGTTTCATCTTTCACCTGCAGGGGGCAGCACATTGCTCTTTTTTTTACCTTCTTACCTCCATCAAACACAGCCAGAAGGGCCAGGATCAGAAAAGGGGCTCTCTTTCCCACAAAGTCGTACATCACGCTCCCGAACGGCGCTCCAACTGCCACATGGCGGGACAGAAAGGACAGAATGGAACAGAATGATGGAGGTCTAAATACTGGTGGTCAAGGAGGGAAATTATCTTTGGTACATGGTCATTAAAGACCAAAAACGCGATGGTTCCACTTGACAAACACTAACAATCACGGAAAAGGTCAAATGAAGAGTTGGATTCAAAAACACCGAAGAAAAAAACCATAGAAGAGTAAGTTAAATAAATAAGTATTTCTACTTGTAGAAGAATAAAGATTAAAAAGGTTATTAAAGGGAAGAAGTTAACAGAGCAAATAAAATGAATACAGATTAAAATCTTTAGACTCCAAATTAAACTTAAGTTATAAAATCTGCAAAAACATTCCCTTAATCAATAAAGATGATTTTATACAGACTTTTAAACAATGAACCTATATAGTGAGGAACTTTCTTTAGGCATTTCGTGACATTTTTCTGTTGCAAACTCCAAGAAATCCAGGTGAGATGTTTAGCTTTAGCCTAACTCGGTTTAGCTTCATGCAGGTCGGGACTGAAGGAGAAAACGTCACAAACACAGAGGCGCCTCACTCAGAACTCCCATGGCCAGGCCTCCCAAAGCGATCCCCATGGCGATGCCCCTCTCCTCATCGTTGGTGTAGACGCTGGCGAGCATGCCCAGTCCTGCACAGTCAGGGACCGCAGGTCTGGTTGTTATTTACCGTTACATCAACACACAGACTGAACAGAGATCTGTTCTCCTGGGTCATGGTAAAGCTGTCAGAAATCCCACTTTGCAGTCATTTTCTTCTCTTATCCAGACGTTTTTATCAGGCTAACATGTATTCAGACTAGAAACGTTTGTCGGTTCGGACCAAGTCCGTTTAATTTGATCCGCATCGAGTCCTGAACCTTGTGTTTGGTCTGCATTCAGACTTCTGTCTACCGGACATTTCTGTTCTTGACCAAAGCTTGTACACAAAACCACGTGACTGTAGATCTTTTCAGCCATTGGTCAGGAATAACTAGGGGGCGGGGCAACGCAACGAGAGGCAGAAATGATGGAAGTCCTGCGCTTTGCAGTCCTAGTCAGGAAAATTCACTGATTCAAACTTGATCATTTGCCGACCAGTTTTGAAAGACTGTATCAACGTCAGGTAAGACCCTTTTTACTTTGGTGGAGTCGTGCTGCACGGCGGTTACTGTGGAGATGACGGCTAAGAAGGTACGCTGATGAGTGATTATGACAGATAGATTGTCGAGAAAACCTGTTAAAAGTTGTTTTAACGAGTCTGAATTTGTCCGTTCAATGAGCTGCTGTGTCTCATTGTGACTCTGTTTACATCCCATAATGTCCGGCTACGGGGGCCAGTCTGGTCTAGTTGATGCACTTCGAGACCACCTCTAAAGACGGGTCTGAGAGCGGATCCTGGTCATGGACCAAAGTCTGCTTGGGTCCATTTAGACTGAAAATGTATTCCAGATTATCAGGAAAAACTAACTCTGGTTCACTTCAGGCAAACCAAATGTGTCCAGTCTACATACAGCCTAAAAGTGGAAAAAGAGATGCATCCTCTGTGGAGGTTGAAGCAAAGGCTGTTGATTTTTTGGGTGAAACACTAAAGAACTGTTTAGTCAAAGGTCTTAAAGGAGGTGCTTGCAGGTTATCTGGATCAGACGTTACAGGAGTGTAGAGGTGTGGACCTGCAACCGAGGAGAAGGACGAGCCGATTCCCTGCAGAGATCGAGCGAAGAACAGCAGAGCGTAGGTCCCTGAGAAGGCAAACACTGACACAAACACAGTCAGGCACGGTCCGGTCCAGAACCAACCCCCCAGGAGAGGACACCCACTTACTGATGGTGGACACAAACATGATGATGAAGCCTGCAAACATGGGGATGTGGTAGCCGACCCTGCTGACAGAAGGTGACATGTTTAGGGAGAAACATCCGTGGTTCTGCTGTCCGTGAAGCTCTGCAGTGGTTCGGTCCAACGACACCATGATACCTGTTGGTGAGCGGACCCACAAACGGGTTGACAAGCAGCTGGATGAGAGCTTTGGAGGCAAACAGCAAACCCACATGAACGTTTTCCTCCTCCAGAAAGACGCTGTCCTGGAGACAGGAGGACTCCTGCAGGGGACGATGGAGGGACAGGAGGGTTTAATCCAGAAAGAAATACAAGTTAAGACACAAAGTAATAGAAGCACGATCAAAACATTGTTAATGAAAGAGCAGACAGAAAAAAGGGAGAACGAGACAATTATCAAAAGAACTTAAGAGGAAAAAAAGACGACAGAAACAAAGTGAGGAAGAGTTGATGTAAAAATATAAGAAAGGATCATGACAGGAAAGAGGTGAAGGTGAGGATGAAAGGAGAAAGAAGATCCACCAGGGAATCAGAGCTGAGGATGAGGCCCCACCCACCGAGGCGTTGGCCGTCTCGTTGATGAGCTGTGGCGGGGTTGGATTTGGGTTTCTGGGTGCTTCGGGCTGGACCTGCTGCAGGCTGAGGGTGGAGTTATCAAACAAAGATACCAGAGGAGAAAAGGTGGAGGAGGACAGCCTCGGTTCTGTCCGTGCAGACAGTGGCGTGGGGGAGGGGCGCTTGGACGCAGCCAGACTCGGCGGAGGGCGCTCTGAGGTCTGTGGTTCTGGACTGGGATGCTCCATGGCGTAGAGGAATGTTGGGATGATGGGCACTAAAGAAGGAGAACGGATTCACTCTGTTCTGTCAGCAGCTACAGTAAAGGAAATAAGTATGTGACCCTAGTTTGCATTTCCTAGAAAGACTGAGTACCCTTCTTATCAGAGGTTTCTTGTAGTTGATGATCAGGTTTCTGCACATCTCAGGAGGATTTCTGGTCCACTCTTCGTTACAAATGATTTGTAAATCATTCATATTTGGTGGTTGTTGCTTAGCAACCCTGAGCTCAGTTCTCTCCAGAGGTTTTCTATAGGATTGATGTCCAGAGACTGGCTGGACCAATCCATGACCTTAATCTGTTCGATCTCCTTCTTCTTCACCTGTTCCTCAGATTGTATATGAGTTTTGACAGATAAATCAGTTTCTAGCCAAACACCAAGATATATAAAATGTCTCATTTTGCTTAAGTGGAAAGGAATCTAAAAAAATGCAGCCTTAAGGCCCGTACACACCGGGACGAATATTCGCCAGCGTTTTTCGCCACGTCTTTTTTCATTCCCTGACATTAGATGGCGCTTAATGTCAAACAGGAATACTCCTGTACACAAGGTGGTCGCTTTTCACTCAGAAGAAGAGAGCCAGTATTTATGCGCTCGTCAGAATCATACAAAGAAAACATGAATATTTCATGCACCAGTAGCTCCAGCTCCAGTTCCAATGATGAAGAAATTATTGTTCTGTTGAAAGATGAAAGACGCCGGAAAAGACGCCGATTTTGGGTACATCCCATAGTTACAAGAAGAGAAGAACATGGTGAGTTTTATCGACTGGTACAAGAGCTGAAAATCTATCATGAGCATTTTCGGGATATTTTAGAATGTCTGTCATTATTTCTTTGCGGCAGTGTAGCCGCTACTTGGCGTCTATCTTCTTTGCTGGTATGTGTGCTCAGAAAGGCAGTTTTGTGTTTGAGTGCCCCCAAGTTGTGTTTTACTCTAACTTCAGAAGCTCCAGACACGTGTGCAAAACCGCCATTCTCATTGGTTGTATAGTTTTCGACGTGGCGCGTCAAACCAAAAGAACCAACCCGAGGCGTTTTTTAAAAAGTGATGCTTTGACTTTTTGACGTTTTTTCGCGTCGGTGTGCACACTCACATTGGTGCCCTTTGTTTAGTGACGAGGCGTTAAACGTCGGCGAATATCGCACGCGAAATTCGTCCCGGTGTGTACGGGCCTTTAGTGTTGTTTTGTCAGCATTCGTGTTTGTTTCTGAAATAGCACAGAGTAGGATCTTGTTTTTTATGAATGACATCCATTTTTGTACAGAACTAGGATCTTGCTGTTACGTAATGTTGATATCTAAAATACGTGGTTTGTAACAATATATTATGATGTCATCCGCATAGAGTGAATATTATATTTGGAACAGCAATTTGTTTGTTAATAAATAAAGAAAACAACAGAGGCTCAAGAGGAGAACCTTGTGGGATTCCTTTATTTATTTATTCCAATATAGTTTGACTGACTGCCTCTATGTGACGCTAGTGAAGGTAGGAATTGAACCACAGGAGGAATGGAGTAGCAAAACCAACAGCAATCAATTTGTCTAATAGCAGGTAATGGTCTACTAAATCAAATGCCTTTGTAAGGCATTTGGAAAATAGCACCAGTGCAGACTGTCCTGTTTTGACCTTTGACATTAAAAAGCTAACTGATGCTTCGAGAATTTGAGATGGAAACCACTTACTATTTTAGATGAACTCAGCTACAATTTATGGGTGCTGTAACTTTGTACGAATCTTAACCTTTTCCTCGTAGATATTGGATAAAGTCTTAACATAACATGTTATATCGCAATATTTACCAAAGATTTTGACAGAAATTTGTCTTGTAATTAGAAATGTACATGTTTAAAATATAAAGGCATATAAATGCTTACAGCACACTGCTAACACTGAAAGTACAGGAGCTTTTGAATGTATGTTAGACGCCAACAGTTGATGTTTTTTCTCAGTTTTTTGCTTCCCTGTTTCATAGTAAAGTAAACATTTGTATTCACTGCAGATCTGTGGAAGTGTGGACAAAAATGCAGCAAACATTTATAGTTTTGCGTCAGTAACATGAGAAATTGAAGGCGTTAAACTTAAAAAGGTAAATCTGCTGGAAGGCAGCAGCTGCAGGCAAAATAATCTAGAGATAGAAGAGCAGAAGAGGCAGAGGAAGCAGGAGCGTTTATCTGAGAAGAGACAGAAGGAGACAACACTGAACTGAGGGTCAGATTTAAAGTTCAGGGTTAGGAGGGCAGGCAAGAGCGTGTGCACCTGTTTTTGTCATCATATGAAGACCTGTAAACCATCAACTCTTTAAGAAATACAACGTTTTCATAGAAGCAGAAATGCAGGAAATGGTGGGGAGAACTTGATTCCTGTGGTTCTAGTTTGAGACGAGTTGAGCTAAAGTGAGGAGCAGGTCTCTGGAGGACAGAGGAGTACATGTGTGCATGTGTGCATCTCCTCCGTATGGCTGAGTCTAAACGCAGACGACAGCGTTGACCTCAAGGTTTCGTTCCGTCAGAGAACAAAGACTGTTGCTGGATGAAAAGACAACATTCCTGTTTCCACCATTCAGATTCCAATCTTGGGGAAAAATGGAAGGTTGGTTTTAAAATGTGCTATATTAACAAATTCACAGTGACATGCGGTATGTTAGACCTGCTTATTCCTGTTCAGGGTCACAGGGTTGGAGCCAAACCCAGGTACAGCACCCCGGACAGTTACCTGGTTCATCCCAGGGTCACACAACCACACCAAGGAGGATTTAGGCTGTGTCCAAATTCCTTCACTACTCACTACATAGTGCACTATATAATGTGTTTTGTAGTGCAGAATGTAGTGCGTTCGCCATTTTGTAGTGCTGTCCAAATCTACAATTTCAAAATCAAGATCCCTAGAAATTTCCCAGAAGTCTATTAAATTTCACTCTTTCCTGATACGCGCGTGATGCACGTAATTCATATGTTTTTCTTGCGTCTGTCATTCATCGATGTCAGTGACGGGCGGTGACGTTGATGGCTGATGAGGCACCGACTCCTCTGGAGTCAGATTTACTGCAGCAAGAACTGAACATTTCACCTTTCATGCAACAGCAGGTAACAGATACACACGAGAAGATATTTGTCAACTAAAAACAAACAACTTAAAAGCTGAAGGATGAAAGGACCCATAGGCAAAAGAAAACCCAATTTCACCGACAAAGGAGATTATATCCCACAATCCCCGCGCCGCCATGTCCGACAGCTGACCCAACGTGCACGTGACCGCCGCTAAGTATGTTTGTAGTCTGTTTAATGCAGAGAACGACCTCTCCGCTGATGCTGCTGTAGCTGGTAGAGTGAGAGTCAGCTGGAGGAACTTGGTTGCCTCTGGAAGCGTCTGGATTAGCTTCCAGCAGCGTGAACTGCGTCTGGTAACACACCCGTGTAGCTACAAAGCAGCTGTCAGCTCACGTCTGCCCCCTGCTGCCGAGGCAGCCTTACAGCAGCGCTCCGACAGCACTTCACTGTTTCACCGGAGTCCTGCCGTCAGACACGAGGCGAAGCGCTCCGGAGCCTCACCCGGAGTTTCCGCTGCGCAACATGACGATTTGAACCTCAGAAACTGTGGAAAATGGGTCGAGACAACTGAAAATCTATCTTTAACATGGATCAGTGGAAAATAATATTTACTTAATGTACGTTTTTCTATTTTACCATGGTCCTATTTTATCCACACGCAAATGTGTGTCTTTCCATGACCGTTCCACGTTTTCTACCAGACCTTCACGCATGAACCACAGATGTATAACTTATACACAATCACGTTACAATTATGTAATTGATACACGAATCACTAATGAATTGCAGATAAACAGCTCAATAATCACACGGTTCATGTTCTACGTTGGTTTACGTGTTCTTTGCGTGGTTTATTCGTACTTCTTCTGTGGTTTTAACGTGGTTCATTCCTAACACATCTGTGAAAATTTCACATAAAGACCACAACTTTTCTCACTTTTCAAAATATTTTCTGTAGTTATTTAAGTTATACTGTAAAAGTGACTAATCAGATGGCTAAATAAAGGTAGGCGATCTCCAGTCCAATGTTCAAAACGTTTGATTGACAGATTCTGGACTTCCAACAAGCTCACTCCTGATTGGTGAGTGTGGTTCCATAAAAATGAGGAATCAGACTGACTGGGACTACTCCCTGCTTACTGACGTCGTCTGGCTCCAACATGGCGGCGTCTCTATTGGGAGAAAATGGCCACTGAATTGACATCATTTTCTTCTGGTGATGTCACACTCGCTCGGTCCAGTTGTCTTCTACGGTCAATGGGTTTGTGCAAAAACACACAGATCAGATCAGAGTCTTCAGGACACAGCTTTTCTGTTTCTGTAACACACACTGAACGGATCAAATGTTTTTATCAATGAGGGTTTCGTCATGAAGAGGAGATAAAGCCCCCCCTGGAAACAGCAAGAGTGCACGGTGAAAGCATTCACCATCCATCCATCCTCATCACTGTCCTCCTAACCTGCTGCTCATCCTTTTTCTCTGTTATTCTGTCCTCTCCCTCCTTTGTTTCCTTAGTTTGGCGTTTGCCACCTTCACCGTCTGTAGCCTCTCTCTGAACTCCTGCCGTCTGTTCTCTCAGTGTTCGGCTTTCTCTCATCCAACCTTTTCCTCTTATCACTCTCCTGAACGTCTTCATTCCATCACCAAGTCTCCTGATCTGCTTTCCTTCCTCCAGATGGGACACCAGGTACCGTCCTCCCAGGGTCCACTGTAGCTGTCCAGTCATCCGGAAGAACTCCAAACGTCTGCTTCATCTCCTCCACAGAAGCCACACCCCTTCAACTTCCACCACTGTGTTCTCTTCATCTTCCTCTCCACCAGAGTCATCCTCGCACCACAATGCTCTGGTGTCTGAACTCTCCTCAGTCCCCCATCTCTCTCAGATTACGTCAAAACAAGATGGAAGGAACCTGGGATCTCCTCCCTCCATTCCGTTAGGCTCCTCTCTTTTCTGGAAAGATGTCTTCACCACGGACATTTCCAGTCTTTTAGCAAAGTGCACCACCATCTGTCCTTCTGCAGTCCTTCCTGAACTCCTCCATCACCTCCTCATTCTCTGTGTTTCCTTCACCCACGTGTCTGTTAAACTCTGCTCCATCTTGTTTCCTAGTCATGACTTGAGTTTCACAGGATTTAATAATCACTGGTTTCCATCCATCAAACGATAGAAAATGAAATATCTCAAATATTTCTCATGATAAATAAAAGGTAAAGGTGTGTTTGAGTCATTCGTCGTTCCTTTGTAGTTCTTCACAGTAAAAACACATGAATCAGGTTTTTTTGGACAGTTTTTCCCATAAAAAACCCAACAGGTGTTGAGTGACAGATTCCAATCAGAGCTCACCGCTCAGCAGGAACCAGAGAAACGCGTCAACACTCACCGACCACGGTGAGCAGCATGTTGTCCAGCAGCAGAGCGACACACACCACCACCAGGACCAGTCTGGGAGAAGCTCTGCTCTGCCGGAGCCAGGCCATGTCTGCAGAGACACAGATGGGAGAGCCGTCCACGTCAGGACCTTCTGTCTGCACGCCAGCAGCAGAGCGGCCGGCCGCCGCCGCACGGAAATGAGACAAACAGCAGCTCTGTGGCTTCACGGTTATCGCTGATGAAACTACAAAGGAGGCTGTTATTGTATCAGGCTGCAGACGGAAAAGCTGCTCCACATCCACATGCATCACCGGCAAAGCAGACTGTTGTTACAGTCATAAAAGCTGAAATTACATTTTTTTATATTCTTCTAGTCAATAACAATAAAGAACATGGAAAATAGAACTGCAAAAACATTTTAATAGGAAAAAATGTGTAAAATAAAGAGATAGATATCACTGACTGAGACACTGTCCCTTTTCTTTTATTATTTCTTTCCACTTTTTAAATCAAATATATTAAATATAAATAAACCCACGACTGTATTTTTGCTTTTTATTCATAGAGCAGTTTCTGTGCTTCCATATTGTTACTCTTAGAACCAGATTATGTGTGAAAACGAATATTTATACATTTTTTAACGTATGAAACGTACATGATTTCCAGTGTTTTCTGCCTGCTTCCAAACTACAAAGTAGTTCATGACTTGAATCATTTCAAAGCATCTGGAGGTTATTCTACAAGTCCCTCTTTTGCTTTCAGACTTAAATTATCTCAAATATTCAGGCCGTTCCAACATAAAGGGCCTTTATAACCCTTGTGCTATCCTAGGCACTTTACTGTTGGGAGTTGGGTCATCTAGACCCACTAGACAGAGCTCTGAACCTTTTTTTTCAATTTTTTGTGATCTTCCACCTTTATCCACCTTTGTCATGGTAGGGAGAACACGTCAAAGTAAGGGTGGGGTCATCTAAGATAGCACAAGGGTTAAAGACTCCTGTGTTTTAACGTCACGCACACAGGCACTAACTAGCCCAGCTCAGCGTCCTGCCCAAGGGCACTTCAGCACACGGTAGGACCAAACCTGCAACCTTTTGCTCAACGGCCTCTCATTGCCTCAGATCCCACTTTACAAACAAAGAAGGTTCCCATCTGGGAACCCAATCAACCCAAATCGAGTTTCTGATCCAAAACGGACCGTCTGTAGCTTTAGGGGAGGGAAGTTAGTGAAGTCAGAGCTCTGCAGCTTCAGCCTCTGTCTGAGGGAAAACCTGAGTCACGGCACAGAAAAGGAAGAAAAATCAAATGAACTTTTGTGTTTGCAAATGGATGTGAGGAAGCCAGGTCGGCGTTCGGCGTCCTCTGATGGCTTCAGATGCTCTCTCCTGGCTCACTAATGGGATTACGGTCCGTGCACACACCTCCTCCTGCATCCTTATCTCTGTCCATGTCATCCGCCTGGCTCCGCCTCTCTCTGTCGCCTGACGTCTGTTTGATGGAAAATGGCTCTGGAAGGAGTGTGCGGCGTTGACGGCGTCCACGCCGCACACTCCCGTCTGACATGAACCCCCCATGACAGCAAACAGGAACAGTCAACGGACATGCAGGCCCTCCCTTCAGGAGAAGCCCCTCCCATCTGAACTGTGACAGGCAGCTCACAAACTCGGAAACATGGAACTTATTTTGGCTCTTGTTTTTATTTAAAAACACCTGCTAAATGTAAGATAAAAAATAAATGTCACAAAAACATTTAATTGAAAACTATGAGAGCTAATAATGACGAAAAATACATATTTGAAATATCAAAACAACATTTTTGAAACCTACACCGTATAAAGTGAATTTCACAGGATAAATAAATAAATGCAAAGTAAATATTTTGTAATAGAACTTTTATTTGGCTCTAAAGAATCACAGTTATTTAATAATAATAATCCCAAAAGCTGTTAGTAAGAATTACATATTCATAAAACATCAGTTACATTGTAATATTATCACATCAGATTTATGAAGCAGGAGAATATTATGGAGACCAGGTGGTTAAAAGTTCATTTAAAAAGTGTTAGAAAGTATATACATATTTGTAATCATTATATTCAGAGAATAAGATATAAAATCTGTAGATTCTGATATTTTAAATAATTAAAGGATTATAATTACTATAGACTTAGACCACAATGAGTTATTTGTGCAACTTTTTTTGTATTTAGTTGACAAAAATAACTAAAAATGAATAAAGTTCTTTAAAAATCCAAAGTGATGAAATCAAAACCAAAGGAAACAGATTGATTCCGTTTTGACTAACCATTCATATTCATAACCATATAAACAATCAGTCAAAAGGAATAGAATTGACATGATGCTGATCATCTGATGAGATGGAAACCTTTGACCTTTGGCCAAACAGAGGTCAGCGTCAAACACAACAGCGGTTCTGCAGGAGCAGTGAGGAGGTCTTACCTGAAGCAGAGATGCTTTGCTCTTTGCTGCTCCGTCGCTCACTGACCATCTATATATGCGGTCTGGGAGGAGGGGGCGGGGGGGGGGGGGGGGGGCGTCTCCTCGCCACGCAGAGACGCTGGACGTCTGGCCTGTCTGCAGACCGGTGGGGGTTTCTTCTGGGACGCCTTTGGGGCAGGAGGGTTGGGGTCCAGGCTGAGGCGGGGCCTGGTGCGGCGCCCGGTGCTGGATGTCACCGGGGCGTCCTGGTGAAGACGGGCGCGCTGCTGTGCGTCAGCGGGCTGCAGTAATTGCCGGTATCTGTTCTGCTTTTATTGGAGTCCTGGAACAAGCTGCAGGCTGCAGACCTTATCACACACACACATCTGCACACACAGCTGCCCTGTTGACACGGCTGCAGCCGCCGCCGCCGCTCCATGTGGGTCCGTGGCACGGTTTCCCCGCACGCGCCACATGTGAGCACAAACAATAAAAGGCGGACATCAAAGGTCATGTTTGACACACGAGCATCACTGCTGATCACTGTTCAAATCCTGCAGCTCTGGCTGCAGATGTCCATCCCTCCTTCGCAGAGGTTAGAGATAACATCAGCAAGGCCTCAGGGCGACCAGGGGCCAGGCACGCCAGAAGGTGGGCGGGGCCTGAGAGCTTTCAGAAGTCAGATGTCCCAGGCAAGGTTTTGTAGGCTCCAAAACGAGCCTTTGACAAACACAGCATCACGAACACGGAGGCTGCAATGTTGGAAAAACCCAATCCGATGTTTTCTAACAGCAGAAATGACAAACAGCACGTCGGTGCCACAGCCATGCTGGAGGAGATGTGGCGGCAGAAACGAGGATCACTCCCAGAGGGTTTGGGCTTGGCCCAAAGCGTCACAGCAGAAAGGGGAAAACGTGTGGAGGAAATGCATGGGATGGAAATATCGCACTATAAGATAAGACCTCCAAAAAGATGGTAGAAATGGACTAAAACGACATTCTAAGGACTTATGCATTAATGTTGGGAAAACCCTGTAGAGCCAAGGCATCTCTGGAGTTTTAGGTTTCTTTTTGTAAACTACGTTTTTCTGATCCTTCTGCTTTTTTCTTGTATGTTTCAACTGTGTGTTTAAAAGGCAATAAAACATAAAAAGAAGGAGCCTTTGAATGTCCTGAAGACTCAAAATGTAAAGTTGAACAGCAGTGATGGAGGCTGCACCTTTCAAGGTTTTCATACTCGCTCATCCAGGTACATGCAGAGGGAAGACGGGTGGAAAACAAAAGCCCCATCAATCATGAGAACCCAGAGGAGGTCTGGAAGCCCAAACAGGGGGGGGGGGGTCATGGATGCAGAGGAGGGGGTCGGTGTGCATGAGGAGGACGGACGAAGACGACTTCCAAAGGGAGCGTAGAGGTCAGCATGGAGTCCTCGCCTCTCTGTCTCTATTCAGCATCCCCCCCCCCCCCCCCCAGCCTTTTATCTCCTGGGATCTACAAACTCCCTTTATTGGGAGGGGGTTCCGCGCTTTTTCCAGGTAAACGAATGGACTTAACATTTTCTGCATGGCAGCCGTTTCTTCCTCCCACGCCAGCAGTGGCTTTTTTGGAGGATCCGGTGCGAGTTCTGCCTGATGGGGGAGTGGCCTTTCAGCCGAATGGCACGCTCCACGAGGTCGGTCGACCCGGGTTTGTCTTGGGACAGATCCGGTGGAGGACTGGTGGCAAACTCACACACAACATCCTCTTCCTGCGTCACAGAGCGAACAAACATTTGCTGGGAGGAAGTGACAAACGGACGGGTGTTTCCTGTTTGCCTGTACCTCTAATTCTGTCTTCCATTAAAAAAAAACATTGTTTTTCTTATTGCATTTGCTCTGTTTGAACTTTGAGTGAATTTTAGTCTTTTCTTAATTTTCTGTCACGACCCTGCTCCACAGTTCCACCAGGCCCGGGCTGAGATCCCCCTGATGAATCTGTTGTGTTGTGGTCACGTGTTAAATCAGCTTTAATCACCTGTAAACGCCGGCACATCCGCCCGCCTGACAGACGCACCTTCAGCTCTAATGAATCTTTATTGTGACCTTTCAAACCACATGAAGTGAAACCACACACACCTTCAAACAGGCTGGCTGCGGCTCCTCAGACAGCTCTACCTGTCTCAGCTCCCCAGGTGTGTTTTAATCTCTCTGTGGTCTCTGCGGTGTCAGGTATCAAACATCCCGCCTCACCTGAGGCAGTGGGGGCTTCCGGGAAGGAAGGGAAGGCGGCGCTGCCTCTGCCGACTGATGCGGTCGAGCTTCAAACACTTCTTCAAAACTTCTGAGGCCTCAGAGAGCGGAGGATCAGAGAGCGGCGAGGCTATAAAATACCAGGGCTCCTGAAGGCAGCATGCAGACAACAGAGCTGATCACAGAAAATCCACCTGCAGGAGCTGCTTTCTCTGCTTTAGGACTCACTGAGAAACTTGCAAAGGATTAAAGGTTTTCACGTCGTTTTCCTTGTTTTGCATCACATCAGATGAAGTAAGATTCTGCTGAAGAAACTGAGCAGAGAGACTGGAAGATGTGGCTGTGGAGCAGTGTCCTGTGTGTGTCTGCGGTCTGGAGTCTGGCTCTGGACTCCAACATCATCCAATCCTCCAAAGAGGCCACGGTGCAGAGCTCCGAGCTGACGGTGAGAGCGCCTTATGTTTCCTCTGATGTGGAACCTTGTTTCCGTATTCTCTGGTTTTGCTAAATGTGTGACTTTATCTTCCTATTTACCTCTTTACTGTGTTGGTTCAGAAAAAAACGTATTTTGTTTTTTTTTATTTGACAAAACTTTGTCGTCCCTTCGCAAAAAATAGTCTTTGTGTTTTACAAGAATTCTCAGTCTAAAAGGGACTATATACTATTGTTACCCTAAAATGTTCTGATCTAGTCTGAAGAAGTACTTAGTTAGTATACTTCCTACACTACTCGTACACGGTCTGTAGTAGACGTGCTGTACTTCTCAGGGCGCCACAGTGAATCCGCTTTCACCGATCCACACAGGAGGCTTGGCTGAGAATTTTACGCCGGATGCCTTTCCCTGTGTTTTATCCGGCACACGGAGACCCAGACTCGGGCCCCTCTGTGGCTAAATAGTCAGGTTTACTGGATGGCGCCCCCTGGGAATCGAACCCTGGTTAACCAAGCTCCAGTCCTGCATGCAGCCACTCCACTCATGCTCAGATATACTTAATAAAACAGACTGCTAGTGAACTACTTTTTGCTAAGGGATGTTTTCATTTATTGCCACTTTTTTTTAAGAACATTCTCATTTTACTCTGGAAACCACAACAGAATAAACTGAAAATATTCAGGTAAATATTTCCAGATGCTACTCATATATTTCATGATAAATGTTTTGATTCTTTGCGTCCGACCTCAGAAGACAGTAAAAGTAAAATTCCTCCAAACAGAATTGAAGCGGCAAAAAAACCAAATCCAGTGACGGCATCACCTGGATGAATAAATCTGGAAGAGGAGGGTGACGTCATGGAATTCCTTTCTCCCGTCCTTCTGGTGGAGCGTCTGAGCCTCCTGTTTGGAGCCTTCATGGGTGGAATCAAGCGAACGTTCTCCAGAGGACAGACACGGACATGAGAGCAGATCGATCCGTGTTTGAGCAGGATGGAAACCGCATGCCCACCCCATTTTTTCTGCAGCGGTGGCAGAATGTGGCTCTGAAATCTGCGGTTTGGAGCTTTGTTTGGATTTTAAACACATGGCCTCCGCAGATGTGAGGCTCCGCCCCTTTCATCAATGTTTTGACTGTCTGAAAATGTGTTTGCTGAGCTTCACTTCCTCCCTGCCTGCCACGCCCAAACTGCAGAAGGTCTCAGTAGAAATCAGAGCACACTAATACTTTCGATTACTACATTTTCAAAACGTTTAAAAGAAACGTTTACTATATTTCTGTATTTCAAATAAGTTTATGTATTTTTATAAACACTTCTGACTTCCATGTCAGGTAAACGGAAATCTTCAACCTTTGATTGTCATCAATTATTTTATCCCTCATGTTATCCGAGGCACATTAACGTTGGGAGTAGGGTCATCTAGACCCACAAGACCGTGCACTAAACAAGCCGATACCTGTCTTGTGGGGTCCAGATGACCCCACTCCCAATGTTAACGTGCCTCCAAAGGTTCACCTGTGTCATGGTAGGGATAACACATCTATGTAAGGGTGGGGTCATTTTGACCCCACAAGATATTACAAGGGTTAACCACAATTTTATAGTAGAGGAATCATTTTTTATAATCTAGTTTTGGTAACACGGAAGAAACAAAAAGATGAAATAAAAGACTGAGGATCGTCACAACATGTTTAAAATCAAAAGGGATCAGATCCAGAACGCTTCTTCCGACCATGTTCAGGATTTTGGCGTCTTGGAGCCAGCTGGTACTTCCTGTTTGGAACATTTTTTACATCGCTCAGTGGCCGCCGGGGCACATTGGGACGCCGCGCGGTGGCCGTCCAGTGGAAGGATAATCGGTGGATTCCAGACTGACGCTGTCCGATTGTTGGAAATCACACGGTAGCGGCGCGAACACTTGACGGGGGCGGTTGACACGGGCCGGGAGTCCGGCGATGACCCCACATCAATCTGGCGATCCCGGCCACCGAGGGCCCAAATGGGGAGACGGCACCAATGCTGCAGAAAGCTCCTCATGGCGTCGATAGCACCACGGCGACTCAGAGACCTGCGTCTGACTGTGTGCTCTGCCTCAGTGACGCTTTCTGTGGTGTTAGCGCCTCTTATGCTACGGTCACATGTACAACGGCCACCAGACGGTAGGGATCAGCCGCCCCATTTTTGGAAAAATGGTTGGCGGGGTAATAAATGCAGACGGCGGCAGCCAGGCGAGGTTGACGCCTTTACAAAATAGGACAACGGCTGGGCGGCCACAAGGCGGTGGCAGCCGGATCGCCGGCCAGCCGGCCGGCAGCAGCTCTGATTGGACGACGTTCAAATGTCTCCAGACGCCGTCCGTCCATATCCAGTGGAACCAGCCGCCAACTGCCCGGAGTACAGAAAAAGCGGGCCATTCTGCACCACTGGGCATTCCCAACTCAGGTTTTGAACACACATTAGAATCTTGTGCAAATCCTAAAACAACATGCCTTCCAAAGAAAGCACACGTTCTGTTTTCTTTGAATTCTTCTCAGCTTCCACTCAGGTCTTGGGGTCGCTGTGATGCACGGAGGCCGGGACCGCCAGATTGTTGTCTGGTCATCACCTGGCCCCCGGCCTATCTCAATAACCCTCGGCGAGCGCGGTGACACAGGGGCAAAGGGGGTGGCAGCCGCTGTCTGGTGGACGTTTACTTTGAACATTTTCTGAAAACATCCTCGGCTGCCGTGCGGCGTGTGAAAATGCGACGTCTGCCTCCCGATTCGCACCGGGAGCGACCGTAGCTTTGGCGAGCACATTAGCTTGATAACCTAACATTTCTGTGGGTTACAGGTGATTCACTGCAAACATTCATGCCGCCGTATTCACCGTGTGTAAATGCTGGTGGCTGAAGGCTGGCCAGGTGAGCAGCGCCGGGGTGACCTCTGACCCCTAGCCTCTCACCTGCTTTGGCCCCTGATGCTGAACTTCCACGGGTCAGGGGTGTTCCGGTTTCCACAGACTGACCCTCCAACGCTGTGTTTTCAGAGGGGGGGCTGCAGCAACAGAGCTCAGAGGAGGCCGCTGGCGCGTGACGGGCCTGCGGACGCACATGTCCACAGAGACGTGGACACACTGATGCACAGCTTCAACAGAACCAAAGGTGAGCTCTGGGCGCGAACTCCCAGAATGCACGGCGGCGAACTGACGCGGTTGGGTTTCAGGGGCGGAGATGGCGGCCTGCGTGCGCTCCGGAGACTGTGCGGAGGGTCTGTGCTGCGTTCGATACCTGACCGGAAAGCGCTGCCAGAGGATTCCGCTGGAGGGCGACGCCTGCCTGCTGCGGGCCGCCACCAAGCTGAAGAGGAACCTGGGCCGCTGCGCCTGCGCCGCCGGTCTCACCTGCTCCACCCGCCCAGCGGAGGCGGGGAAAAACAAGCGCCAGGGCGTGTGTGAGCCCTCACCTTCAAAGGGAAAGAGGAACACAAGGCACTCTGGGAAAAAGAGGAGAACGGCAGAGTGGAGCTGCTGACATCAGTACCCCCCACCCCCCACTGCCTTTATTTAATGTAGATGGTAGATGTTTAGACCCCCCCCCCACTGAACCCAGAGACATTATCTCCCTCTGATGTTTATTTCTGGAAAAATAAACAAATAAACAAAATGGAACCTGATGATGTTGAACGTTTGTTTGACAGCAGATACACAAAACCTAAGAAGCCCCGCCCCCTTAAAGCGCCAAAGATGGATGTGCAGACTGTTCATAGAAAATAAAAGCCGGTCACCGCCAGCTCCGTGCAGAAAGTGGGCGTGTGTGTTAACCTGGGGGCGGAGCCGGCAGTGCAAACTCTTCCTGGAAGGGGCTGTTCCTCACTTTGTGACATCACAAAGTGAAATGCGTGAATAAATCCAAATACCGCTTTGGGTTTGTTTTTACGTACGAATGAACATAAGGGCTCTTTAAATGTCGCAGTTCATCAAACGGCCACTGGACAATCAACGATTCCTGTAGTTGTTAAAGTGGGCGGAGTCAAATAGTTACCAGTGCTACCTGACCAACGAAGTCATCAGTAAGCAAGTCTAAGTCCTGGTTTCTATGGCAACCACTCTCACCAATCAGGAGTGAGCTTGTTGGTAGCTCATGCTCACACCGCTTGAAAACGACCTCCAGAAAATAAACGTTTTGAGCGTCGGATGTTAGACCGCCTCCTACCGAGGCATCTGATGGGTTGGTTTGTAACTTGCAATAAAGAACAAACTCCACACCTGCGTTGAGTCTGTCCGTTCCAATCGACCTCCAGAGGTAATGCAAGCTAAAAAAGACACACGAAGACCCTCTGATGGGTCACAGAATTCCAGATTCACAATGAAAAGAGGGAAGGAGAAAGGAGCAGAATACCTACCAGAGGCAGAGCTGGAGGTGAATCAATGAAAGAGTCAACTATTTATATATAAAAACAGATTCAAAATGATCCAAAATATAATTTTAGTTCATTTTTGTGATAATTTACTGTAAAAAAAAAAATAGAACCGACAACCGAGGTCTGCAGGAGAGCATCTCTGAACCACAACACGTCCAACCTGGAGGCAGATGGACCACAGCAGCAGAAGACCACAGCGGGTACCACTGCTGTCAGCTAAGAACAGGAAACTGAGGCTACAATTCACACAGACTCACCAAAACTGGACCCTAGAAGATGGACAAACGCTGTCTGGTCTGATGAGTCTCCATGTCTGCTGAACCATTCAGATGGTAGGGTCAGAACAACATGAGAGCAGGGATCCATCCTGCCTTGGATCAATGGTTCAGGCTGGTGGAGGTGGTGTCATGGTGTGGGGGATATTATCTCAGTACCAGTTGAGCATGGTTCCAACCCCACAGTCTACCTGAGTATTGATGCTGACCGTGTCCATCCCTTTCTGACCACAGTGTTCCATCTTCTGATGCTACTTCCAGCAGGATGAGGCTCCATGTGTCATCAAGCTGGAATCATCTCAGACTGGTTTCTAGAACATGACAGTGAGTTCTCTGGACTCAAACGGCCTCCACAGTCACCAGAACCCAACAGAGAACCTTTGGGATGTGGTGGAACGGGAGATCAGCATCATGGATGTTCAGCAGACAAATCTGCAGCAACTGATGCTGTCATGACAACATGGACCAAAGTCTGAGGAATGTTTCCAGAACCGTGTTGAATCGATGCCACCAAGGATTAAGGCGGTTCTGAAGACAGAAGGGAGTCCAACCCGGTACCAGCAAGGTGGGCCTATTAGAATAGCTGGTGAGAGCTGTGAAGAACAACCAGCCATTTGAATCCATCCGCTGTGAATTTTGCCAAAGCAAGTTTCATTTCCTGCTTGAACAAAAGTGGGCAGTGTCTTAGATTAAAAAGCTTCGTCCAAAACTAAATTAATGACTTGTGAAATCCAAAACACTTCTAGGGTCAACAACACTACAAGCTGCAGTACCCACAAACCACCAGTAGAGGCCAGTAATACTAAGTTCATATCTAAACCTTCAGCAGCTGAAAGAAATAATAAAGTCAGACATGTTATTGTCGAGGCATCGTTTTATTTTATTATACCTTTGATTAAACAAAAAAAAAAAAAAAAACCGTCGGGACTTTAATGGAAGATGTCAAAACTTCCAAAAGGCAAATTCACAAATGCAGCAACATGAACCTTAATTGAGATTTTTTAAAAAACAAAAGAGGTGGGGATGATCATTTAAATCTCCATCAGTAGGAATGTTGAAACATGGAGGGGCGGAGCCTACAAAGGGTGCAGCTACAGTGGGGGCGGGTTTAAGTGCAAGAACTCAGAGCTGCCCGCAGTCTGCTATGGTGATTTTGGCGTTGGTTTTTCCCGACTGGCTGCCGAGGGACTCCATCTTCTTCACCACATCCATGCCCTCCACCACCTGGCCGAACACCACGTGTTTGCCATCCAGCCTGCGGACAGAGCGGGGTCAGCTCACGGCGAAGGGACCCCAACCCAAAACCAGCGCTGCCGCAGAAACCCCCGTGTGACCCCCGTACCATGCCGTCTTCTCTGTGCAGATGAAGAACTGCGACCCGTTGGTGTTCGGACCGGCGTTGGCCATGGACAGGATGCCGGATCCGGTGTGCTTCAGCGTGAAGTTCTCATCGGCGAACTTGTTGCCGTAGATGGACTTTCCTCCGGTTCCGTTGTGGTTGGTGAAGTCCCCCCCCTGTGCGTCACAAACAGAGATGCCTGCAGGAGAAGGCCCCACACTGGGTTCCAGCTGCTCTGCAGCGGGAGCTCACCTGGCACATGAAGCCGGGGATGACGCGGTGGAAGCCGCTGCCCTTGTACCCGAAGCCCTTCTCCCCGGTGCAGAGGGCGCGGAAGTTCTCGGCGGTCTTGGGCACCACGTCAGCTCTCAGCTGTGGAAGAAAGTCACGATCACTTCATGCATTCCTAAGAGCGAAACACGTGACTCCTTGGATTCAGCTGGGGGGGCGCGCAGTGCGCCGCTGACGCATGCGCGTGCAGACAGGCCCGGGCTTCAAGTTTACCGCGCCCGCTCACCGGAAACGCCCAACGGAGGCGGAGGGAGTACCGGCGCATTACGGTCGCGGCCTGCGGGGATTCCGCAGAGCAGCTCACGCGAGATTACTTCCACATCTGCAATAAAAACCGGTTCCGCGCCCCTCCCCCACAGACCGCGCGAGCTGTGGAACTTTCCAGAACGTCTCAGGCCGCGGAAGTGTACCAGCTCGGGCTGAAAGCCAAACCCACCAAATTCATATCCAAGTCCCGAAGATCAGCCCGCGCGCGCTTCCGGAACTCCAATTCCAAATGGAGAGCCGCCGCGGGAAGTGAAACAAAGCGCCGCGCGGCCGGGCTGCGGAGGTTAGCATTAGCTTCCACGCGTGACTCCAGCGCGTGGCGGCGCCTGCATTCCGGTTCTTAACGAGCAACCGGAAATATTGCAGCACATCGAAGGGAGACCACGCGGATCCGGGACTGGGTCTCCGAAATGCAGCTAGCTAGGAGAAAGTCTAAGCACGTGCACACGCTCTCGCGCCAAGCAAGTCAACATAGCAGGCCGCGCGCCTGCAAATAGGAAAATGGACAGGAAACGTGCTTCGCGGCCGGAGCTGCTCCGGCGGGCACTTGCCTCCATCACGATGCGGCCCCCGGGCCTGCCGTCAATGGCGATGTCAAAGAAGACTCTTGGTTTGCTCATCTCTGCAGATGCGGACGTCTGAGCCGGGAGGACGAGACACAACGGGTTCGCGGGAAACCGGAGAAAAGATGGAGGCGACAAGCTTAGATTTATATAAGCAGCTTATAGGCGGCAACTTTCTAACTCAGCCAATCACCAGCGCAGGAAGAGTTGCCTGACGTCTTTTTTCAGCCAATCAGCGTCCAGAGCAGCAAACTCAGCCTTTTAAATGAACCTACATGTCAGTGTGCGTTTGATTTACGGCTCACAGCGGCCCGGCCCAATGCGGTGAAACCTCAGGACTGTTTTGTCCGCGAGCTCCACCCCTTCGGCCTGTTAGGGTACCGTACGTGACCGCGCGCGAGCCAGGCTCGATCGTTTCAATGTGCGGGTGCTCGCGGTGAGGGCGCGGTCATCTGCTCCAGAAAGAAAGAAAGAAAATCCCGGTTCGTGCGCGTGCCCGCTCTCAAACGGCGGAGGCCGCGCGCAGAGAAGGAACCGAAATAAAACGAGGCGACACGAGCGAACACCTTATTAGACACGGGGGGGATTGGGGGGGCTGCAACCCGGAGGCCCGTTCCCCATAAGGAGCCTCAATGGGGTCAAACCATTGACGGAAAATGGGAAGTGGACTGAGTGACTCCTCCCCCCTGGTGCTCAAACAGGAAGTGGCTCCAAGAAGCCAAAATCCCGTAGACTTCCATATAAACAGCTGTTACTCCGTCATTCTAGTGGTCACAAGAACCATTCTGGGCTAAAACCTTTTAGTAACATGTTCTCGATAAACCTCATTTTATTTTTCATGATAGTTTTTCTTTATCACAAGTTATTCAAGTTAAAAACTGACCAATCAGGTCCCTCAGTAAAAGCATGTGCTGCCCGCTGGCCCCCACCTCGAATGTTTGATTGACAGATTCTCTTGAGCCACTTTCAGTAAAATGGTTGTGGACTTTGAACAAGGTCACTCCTGATTGGGAACAGTAGTTGCCATAGAAACGTTGACTCAAACCAACTCGGATCAGTCAATGTCACCTGGCTCCAAATGGCGGCCATAGACATTATTTATGTCTATAACGTCCATGATGGCGGCACCCGTCCCGCTAAAAAAACGCAGACTGAATTGGATTCATTTAGTTCTTGTTTATGGGTGATGCCACACCCACCTGTGTCCATCTCAAAACGGTCTATTAGGCTTAAAATGAATGAAACATCAAAGCATCTTCTTCTACCAATTACATCAACATGGGTGGGTGGGTCTGCGCCCTCTAGTGTTCATGCAATGTATGGGAGTCTGATCTAAACGTTCAAACATTCAGCCTGTGTCCAAAACAAATATACAAATCTGATAGAGGCAACAGAAATGAGCAAATAGAAATTCTTCTTCTTTTCCTTTGGGCTTTTCCCTTCAACCAATCAGCTTCCTCCATCTGCCCTCCAACAGCAGCTACCTTCATGTCTTCCTTCTCTGCATCCAGAACCTCCTCTCTGGTCTTCCTCCAGACCTCTGGCGGCTCCAGACTCAGACTCCTTGTACCGATAGGTTCACCGTCTCTCCTCTGGACGTGTCCCAACCATCTCAGTCTGACTTTATCTTCAGAACCTCTAACATGTGCTGTCCCTCTGATGTCCTCATTCCTGGTCCCTCCCAAAGAGAAGCTCAGCATCTTCATCTCTGCTGCTTCCAGCTCTGCTTCCTGTTTTCCTCATCGTCTCTCTGTCCAACAGCATGGCTGATCTCACCTCACTTCTCTACACCTTTCCTTTCATTTCAGCTGAAACTCTTCCATCACACTTTTCTCCACCCATTCCAACCTGCCTGCACTCTTCTTCCCGTCTTTTCCACTCTCTCCACTCCTCTGGACTGCTGACCCCTAAACACTTCAAACCCTCCACCTTCCTCATCTCTTCTCCCTGTAACCTCACTCTTCCTCTTGGGTTCCTGTCATTCACACACATGTTCTCCGTCTTACTGCAGCTAACTCTCATTCCTCTCCTTTCCAGGGAAAACCTCCACCTCTCTAGCTTCTCCTCCACCTGTTCCCTGCTCTCACTTGAAATCACAATATCGTCTGCAAACATCAGAGTTCATGGTAAATCCTGTCCCTACAGCCCCCCCCCCCACTGTCTTACAGCCCTTATGCATGACACTACTGACTCATGTCAATACGTTACCATCGCTATCCTTAATCACGCTAATCTGCTACATGTTCTTTCTCCCTCTTTACTGCTCAGCCTAGCATAAAAGTCATCATAAGCCCCTTGTTTGGCCTTTGACCCCTCTACTTTCACCTTATGCTGCATCTCCCACCTGTCTCCCTGATCACATTAGCTGTGGTTATCCAGTCACGATGGCTCCTGTTGCTTTCGCCCTCCCCCCCAACAGCCCTGACAATCGAAAACAGCAGGTAATTGAATGACAGGAACAGGGATCTTTTAGAGGGATCTAGACTGGATCCTAAAGCTCCTTTGAAGACGTTTTAACCTTTTGGGTGATGTTTCTGTCAGAGTCCAGGTGAAGCAGAATGAGCTCCGGTTTCCTGCTGATGGGGTAGAAGTGGGGAATAGATATTGATCAATGACCTTTATCCATCCGTCATGGAGGCTTCAATGAAGGTTGTAACCCCCCAGGGAAGAAAAATCCTGCAGCTTAGTTTGAAACCTGTGATCCAAAGTGAAGAACTTTTGTCTAAATGCAGGTTCTGATGAATCCTTTCCTCTCGGGTGTAGATATAACTTCTCTGCATTTCTTCCACCTTTTCATTTCGGGTCTAACAAGTCATTTCAACAACAATCTGATCCTCTGACCTGCAGTGGATCCAGATCCTCTGACCTGCAGTGGATCCAGATCCTCTTGATCCAGATCCTCTGGATCCAAACGTCCAGCAGTGAGACTCAGACAGAAATTCTGAACAGTGAAGTTTTCCAGATTCTTGGATTTCTTCCAGATCATCAAGTTAAATGAAATCTGTGTCCAAACAAACAAGTCAACTAGAATGAATGTCAGATCCATTCACATGGTAGTTTCCTAAAGTTCACCACTGTTGTTTTTCCACATCCAGAGAATCCAAAGGGAACATTCTAGACACTGGATGGTCACATGACTTTATTCACAGTCTGTCCACACACTGGACTGGAATGATGGACTGATCCGTGTTCATGACATCATGTGTGTGTTGTCTGCTGTGATTGGTCAGTTTTACTTATAGAAAAATAAAGTTAGCGGGTCTCAGTCAAAAAGGTATTTCTCAAGATTGATCTAATTTTATTTCCTTTTGACACGACGGTTTTGGTCGATTTGATGAACAACGAGCCTCAGACAGATGGATCTGGTTGGATGTAGGAATAGAGATCGATTCATCAATTAACTGTTGCAGCCGTGTGTTTTAGTGCATGGCTGTTGAGTGCACGTCCACGTGGATCCAGTCTTCCAGTTTTCCGCTTGGACACATAAGCCCACGTCATGTGATTATTTGAAAGCTGAAGTTTGAAGATTTAGGAGCAGTTAAGAGGAAGGAAAATATTCCAGTGCATAAATCCATAAACACACAGGCAGAAAATCTAAAGGACGGGTGTTTTCATTTCATTTCAATGAGTGATCATTGACAGTAAACAGGAACTGGACTGAGTGACCCCTCCCCCATGGCGTTCCAAACAGGAGGTACCTGCTGGCTCCCATAGACGTCCATAGAGAAATAAACTGCTGTTCCTCCGTCATTCTATTGGTCAGAAGAACCGTTCTGGATCCGATTCCTGTTTTCACATCTCGACATATTCAGATGCTTCAATAAGAGTCTGTGGTCTCGCGTCCAATATTTGATTGACAGATTCTTTTGAGCCCGCTTTTAGTGGAAGGGGCTCCAACAAGCTCTCTCCTGATTGGTGAGAGTGGTTGCCATAGAAATGTTGACTCATACCAATGACTGCTTCCCGTTGCTTCCTGGTTACGATGTAGTGGCATCCATGTTGCCCAAAAACGATGACTGAGTTGACGTGATTCGGCTGGCGAGTCCTTTTCGGCGAGTGACGACACGTTCGGTCGACCAGTAAAACATACGGAGCAAAAGGTCGCATCTAACCTGCAAACCTTTTCACCTGAACAGAAAATCCCAGAGCAGCAGAGCGTCTTTCCAGTGTGTGTTTATTAAATTACAAAGTTATTTCTCTTCTTATTCATGTTATTACTGAATCACACAGTCATGATGAACACCTGAACGCACCACGAACGTCTGGACGTCACAACGTACAGAAGCACGACGATGAGGAGGACGAAGGTGTGAGGCCAACCGTGGCACCCGTCTCACTTCCAGTCTGAATCCGGACAGAACGTCCACCGAGCCGGGTTTCCTGCAGACGTGGTTCTGATGGACCAACAGCGACACCGGGCCAGAACTCCAGAGGTTGAGCGTGTGGCAGAAAAGCCACCGGTGACGGTGGAGCGCCGCTCGACCCACGAAAGTGCAGAACTGCAGCAGAATCGGTCTCATCCAGAGTTAAAAGACACCTGTTCAAAAAGCCATTAAAAACGGGTCGTAGCAGTGGAACCGACCCACCTTGGAAACCATTTTCTAAAGAAGGATGTGACCCACATGCCGATTACGTAACAAACTCGTTCATAAAAGCATCCATTAAAAAGTCACCGGAAACACCGGCTTCATTTCCTGTCTGGGCTTCTCTGCATCGGCCGTTTCCAACCCTCTTTTTGTGCTGGTCGTCACGGTAACCGGGTCAGACGCAACACTTGTGCTCGTCTGTGGTTGTGGCGGGAAACCGCGGCTGAATCCAGAAAGCAGCTCCTCCCACGCGACGGCTAAACCGTTTGGAGCAGCGGCGCTCCGGTTCTGAAGAACCACACTGCTTCTACAGTAAACACCTCGACTCCCGATGAAGTCGCTCAGGAATGAAGATGAAGATCAAAACACAGAATAAAAAACACAGAAATAGAGTCACTATGGAGTTCATCGACACATTCAATAATTCATCGTTCTCCTCCTCCTTCCTGGCGGCTGCATGGCAGGAAAAGTCCGTTTGGGATGGCGGCGTCTGGGTCCGAGCCCGTCACGCGGTGGGCTCAGTTGTCCTCGAACAGCAGCAGCAGGTCGTTGTTGTCGTGGCTCGGCAGGTCCGGAGGCCCGAGGTACGACAGCAGCTCGTCTGGGTTGGTGAGCTCTGGCAGAAGCTGCAGAGAAGACGGGTCAGCAGCAGAACTTCACAAACAAGCCTTTTCTGTATTTCAAACGTTTCTTCCAGGCTGGTTCTGACCCGGCAAAGACAGCAACACACAGCCTAGGAAGGAGATATCCCTAAAGCTTCTGCTTCGAGGCAGAAACCAGAGCCAGAGGGGATTATGGGTAAGAATCAGGGCCTACTCACGTCTAGAGAAGGTTCAGGAACATCTGCTGAGCCCCCCAGCCCGAAGGAACCGTCTCCTTGGGGACGAGGGTTCTGGATGCCGCGTTGCATCATCTGGCTGCTGGCGCCATGGAGAGACTGCTGCTGCTGCTGCGAGAGAGAGAGAGAGGCACCATGGGAAATGGAGTTTAAATGGCCAGACATCAAACAAGAGACCAGTGAAAAACATCAAAGGAGGAAGATGGAGAGGAGGAAGAGGACAAAAGAGAAAAAGAGAGACAGGACAGAGAAAAAAAAAAAAAGGAGGACAGCAGCAGATAAGAGGAAAGAAGGGGCGGAGCATGGACGAGTGAAAAACCCCAAAAAACAAGAATGGATGACGAGGGAAAGCAGAAACAATGCAGTGATGAAGACTGCATGGATCACACTCGATGAAGAGGAGCTGCTGTACCTGTGGGGTGAGTGAGTGAGGCGGGGGCTTGTCCGGGGGGAGGAGGCTGCTGGAGAGCTCAGGTTGGTAAGAAAGAGGAGGAGGGCCGGAGGAGGAGAAGTCCCCACCGAGGCCGGGAGTTTGAGCGCCGAAGTCCGAGAAAGGAAAGGACGGAACTGGGGGGGCAAACATCAAAGGATTAATAATGCCACCATGACCCCCCCCCCACAACTGTTTTAACCTCTGAAACCAGAAAACCACCAGCCTCCTGCTTTTATTTTGAAGGTCAATACAGATGTCTGGAAAGCTTTTCAGAAAACCTTTTTTCTACTATAAAATAAAATCAACTAAACACTTTTGAATAAATGAAGACAAGTTAAGATCTTTTATTTTTTTTATTCGCTTGGACCCGTCATCCAGAGTATCTGATTGGATGATGGTTCTGTGGTCTTAAGACGACAGCCACCGTGATCCCCGAGCCGTCCGGGCCGTCCCCGGGCGTTTATGTGAGCAGTGGGTGTGTTCGTGCTGATGCATGCACGCTTACATCATTTTTACCCCCCCCCCAAAAAAACATACACAGACTCCTCCCCCCACCGTTTGCACGCTGAGGACAATAAAGCAAACGAGGGGCGAGTGTTTGGTCGAATCTCTTGTTGGGTTTTCTTTGTTTTTCATGAAAAGCCGCAGGAGTCACATGACTCACCTGGACCGGCGTAATCAGGCGTGCTGCTGCTGTTGCTGCCCCCTGCTGGTAGCGAGGAGTATGCCATGGGGGAGGAGGAGGAGGAGGGCACCGTGGACGCGGAGGAGGACGGCGGGCCGGGGCCTAGAGACGCGATCATTTCCATGACGCTGGGCAGGACCATGTGACTGGGACTGAGCGTCCTGCAGCGCTTCAGGACGGGGCCGTCCGGCTCTTCCTTCACATGCAGGTCCGGCTTGACCGGAACCGGCTTCCAGCTGCACACCGGGTCGATGGTGATCTCCTCGTACTCTGAGCTGTGGGGGTGACGGGAACACGCAGAGGAATGCATCACATGACCAACATCACCTGACAGTGAAGGCCATAAGCCTCCAGAAACTTCTTCAACCCCCCCTTGTGTTCTCCCCTTTCTTTTGTACCCTTTTTCCACCCGGCCCAGTAAATCATGTATACAACATAATCAATGTAAATAAAGTTTAGCCTAAACTCATAACAGTGTGTGTCAGAAGATCCATAAACCCCTAAAGTGACAGGAAAATCTGTCCAACACAAACGGCCTTCAGCTCTGATCTGTTTGCTCAGCTGTTGGACAGAACAAGTGGTGGTTTCAGAGGACATTATAGCCCCTCTTAGGGGGGGAGTGTGTCACTGCTGTCAGACATTCCTTACAATGCAGTTATTTTAATCAGAACACGAACAGTCTCACTAGTGAGCTTCTGGGAAGCAGCTCTTTTCTTTCTGGGTCGGACAAACGGCACAAAGACGAGGAAAACGTGGCTTCACGCGTTTCTTCTTCTTACTTTTGGACGTAGATGAGGATCCCCAGCATGTACTGGTCCACCTCCAGCCCCTCCAGCAGAGCCGTTTTACTGCAAACACAGCAGACGTGAGGATGCACGTTCAGCACTTGGAAGCAAACACAGACAGAACCCTGCTTTTCTGGTTCAGAGACAACAGACGACTGGAAGGAGAAGCACAGCGACACCACAGATGTCTGTCGCTGTGCTGCAGGAGTGCTGCTGCTGCTGCTGCTGCTGCACCTTCAGCTCATGTTAACGGAACTGCTCATCTCAATCTGATACCCGTTAGCAGGGATGGCTATCGTAAAGATTTGATCAATACTTTCCTGTGTGAAAAAACAAGGAGGGAGAAGTGAGCTATCTGCATGAAAACGTGATTTTAGAACAAATGAAAACGATGAGGATTAGGTCTTTCATCGTAGGACATTAGAGGATGAGGTCTCATCGTGGGACATTAGAGGATGAGGTCTCATCGTGGGACATTAGAGGATGAGGTCTCATCGTGGGACATTAGAGGATGAGGTCTCTCATCGTGGGACATTAAAGGATGAGGTCTCATCGTGGGACATTAAAGGATGAGGTCTCATCGTGGGACATTAGAGGATGAGGTCTCATCGTGGGACATTAGAGGATGAGGTCTCATCGTGGGACATTAAAGGATGAGGTCTCATCGTGGGACATTAAAGGATGAGGTCTCATCGTGGGACATTAAAGGATGAGGTCTCATCGTGGGACATTAAAGGATGATGTCTCATCGTGGGACATTAGAGGATGAGGTCTCATCGTGGGACATTAGAGGATGAGGTCTCTCATCGTGGGACCGTAAAGGATGAGATCCCATCGTGGGACATTAAAGGATGATGTCTCATCGTGGGACATTAAAGGATGATGTCTCATCGTGGGACATTAAAGGATGATGTCTCATCGTGGGACATTAGAGGATGAGGTCTCATTGTGGGACATTAAAGGATGATGTCTCATCGTGGGACATTAGAGGATGAGGTCTCTCATTGTGGGACATTAAAGGATGAGGTCTCATCGTGGGACATTAAAGGATGATGTCTCATCGTGGGACATTAGAGGATGAGGTCTCATTGTGGGACATTAAAGGATGAGGTCTCATCGTGGGACATTAAAGGATGATGTCTCATCGTGGGACATTAAAGGATGAGGTCTCATTGTGGGACATTAAAGGATGATGTCTCATCGTGGGACATTAAAGGATGAGGTCTCATTGTGGGACATTAAAGGATGATGTCTCATCGTGGGACATTAGAGGATGAGGTCTCTCATTGTGGGACATTAAAGGATGAGGTCTCATCGTGGAACATTAAAGGATGATGTCTCATCGTGGGACATTAGAGGATGAGGTCTCATTGTGGGACATTAAAGGATGATGTCTCATCGTGGGACATTAAAGGATGATGTCTCATCGTGGGACATTAAAGGATGAGGTCTCATCGTGGGACATTAAAGGATGATGTCTCATCGTGGGACATTAGAGGATGAGGTCTCATTGTGGGACATTAAAGGATGAGGTCTCATCGTGGGACATTAAAGGATGATGTCTCATCGTGGGACATTAGAGGATGAGGTCTCATTGTGGGACATTAAAGGATGAGGTCTCATCGTGGGACATTAAAGGATGATGTCTCATCGTGGGACATTAGAGGATGAGGTCTCATTGTGGGACATTAAAGGATGAGGTCTCATCGTGGGACATTAAAGGATGATGTCTCATCGTGGGACATTAAAGGATGAGGTCTCATCGTGGGACATTAGAGGATGAGGTCTCATCGTGGGACATTAGAGGATGAGGTCTCATTGTGGGACATTAAAGGATGAGGGTCTCTAATGGTGGCGGGACGTGAAAGTAAGGTCATACTTGCACACGGGGCATCTCCATGTTCCTCTCTCACAGTTGAGCTGCAGGTACGACTCCAGGTCGAAGCACTGCAAACAGGAGAAACAGCTGTGAAAACCTGCAGCCGTGTGGGAAGGTCACAACCATTGACTGTATGAGAACTGGACTGAGTGACTCCTCCCCCCTGGTGCTCAAACAGGAAGCCAAAATCCCATAGACTTCCATATAAACAGCTGTTACTCCGTCAGTCTTTTGGTCAGAGGAACCATTCTGGGTCTGAAACCTTTTATCATTTTATTGATAATCCTCTTTTTAAATTTTCATGATATCTTTCTTAATTCCCAAATTATTCAAATTATAAACGGACCAATCGGATGCCTCAGTAAAAGCATGTGGTGCCCGCAGGCCCCCACCTTGATTGACAGATTTTCCTGAGCCGCTTACAGTGAAAGGGGTGTGAACAAGCCCACTCATAAGTGGCGACAGCGGTTGCTATAGAAACGGGGTCAGACCGACTCAATGTCGACTCTGTGGTAACCACATCACAGAAAAATGGCAAGTGAATTGGCTTCATTTCTCTGGAGCCAGAGGTAAGGCGTCTTCTGTGGGGGACGGCACATCAGCTCAGTCCAGTTCTCTATACAGTCAATAGTCACTCCACCAGCAGCTTCTGCTGCTCCGACATCGCAGCCTTCCATTGGCTGAGGGCTTCACCTGCACGTGTCTGCAGTCGGGGCCTCTGGCGGGCAGCTGGATGCGGCGGAAAGTGATGGGACATTTTAACGAGACTCTGATGGCGGTCTGCTCCACGCCGTCCTCTCCATTTAACCCTGGGGTCCCGGCAATTGAACCGCTGCTGAAGTTCCTTTTTACTGAAAGACAAGAAAAAATAAGAACCGTTTATCATCATCCTTCTCCATCCACTCCACTGGAGACAAGAGGAGGGGGCGGAGTTTAAGCAGAGGCTCCTCCCCTTCATCATCTCCAACCAGTCGTTAGAATTCAACAACAGAGCATTTGCGACTGCTCACATCGGAGTCCCTGACTTGCCCGGCTAAAGGGATTCTGGGAAACTCACTCTTGGTCACACAGTGCTCTGCCGGCAGCAGCCTCTTCTTCATCAGTCCCTGCAGCACCGAGCGCACCGTCGGCCGGTGTACCAGCTGCAGCACGAACAGGTGGGACTGTGAACAGACACCTGCGTTAGAGCGAAGAGGAGCAGCTTCATCGCCCTCCGGCTGCAGCGGCGTGGCGTGCTCTTACGCAGCAGCAGGCGGTCACTGTGATCTGGATGGTGTTCCTGCCCGGCTGACACACGCGCTTCAGGTACAAAGGCTTGTGGGAAGTCTTGTTGTCGCCACGCTCGATGGTCAGGGGGGTGGCGTTGACGCTCACCTGCAGGGGGAGCAAGAGAGTAAAAACCAGGACTCAAACAGTCGACAGAAGATGTGAACTCCAGCTATGTTTGATCTATTGTCACCAGTGGTGTTTTAATCATGATGATGCAGTTTTAGCCAAAATCAAAAAGCCTGTGTTGTTTTCTAGGACATAGTCTCTGCAGACCAGCAGGGCTTGATGAGGGCAGAACTTGGCCTTTTGATCATTTCCCATCAACCCTTCATTACATCCTCCCCAAATAGCTTACAGCCCCTCACAAGAGCAAGCTAACATTAGCATAGCAACAAAACAAAAAAAGCCAGACCTGCACTGATGCGGGCCAGTTAGTGTTCATCTGCCGGTCCTCGTGGTGGTAACACTTGAACTGCAGCTCCAGGTCGGGTCTGGAAACAGACAGATGCTCTGATCAGAGCTCCAACAGGACAGAGACGTCTGAACGCAGACAGCTGCTCTGCAGGCGGCGGGCTCCAACAGCGAGACTAACAACACCAATGAAGGGAAATCCAAAGATCTACAAGAAAGCTCTTGAGTTTGGGTTCATGCAGCAGCTGTTGATTCCAACATGCTTGTTGAAAAACAAAGAGTTAAGTCACAAATAGGAAAACCTGCAGATGTAAACATAAAAGATTCACTTGATAACATTTAAACAGAGCTGCTCCAGGTTCCTAGAATAAACGTAAGTCTAAGGCCGGGGTCTGCAACCCGAGGCCCCAGAGCCACAGAGGGTCTCTGGCTTTGAAGGAAAAAGGCAAAGGATTCCATTTGATCGTGACTTTTGGTTCATTTCTTCCAGCTGATTAAGTTTTATTATTTATGTTTAGATTTTCACATGTCAGATAATCTAGCAAAGGGATGGTAAAAAGTTGAATCTACCGTCCATCCCTAGATAGAAAAATGTTTGACTTCTTTTAAAGTTGCTGCAGCAGGAAGATCTAATTGGACAGAATGGATTTTATTTTGAAAGGCACTTGAATGTGCTGCTTGCAAAAAAAAAACAACATATAACCTTGTTATAAATATTTCAAATCGACATTATGCCCCCCCCCCAAACAGAAATAAGGGGCATTTTTCTATGAAGTGGGACAGGGTTTTGGACTTCAGCGTTAAAGGTTGCAGACTCCAGGTCTAAGGATTCAGTTCCTCACATGTAGAAGTTCAGGACGTGACCAACAACACGGTGACTTTGGATCCCGTATGTAAAGTGTCACAGCGAGACCAGCATGCTTTGCGGCGACGCTGCGTGCCAGCGGCGTGCAGCCCTCACCGTATGATCAGCGTTTTGTAGACGGACTCGCGCAGCTGGAAGACGTGGTTGCTGACGGCCAGGTTGTGCTCCAGCCTGAAGGGCTCAAGGACCACGCCGTCTCGGACCGGGAAGGTCAGCCGAAGGTCGTCGCTCGGGTTACCGGACTGCAGACTTCCTGTGACGTCACCACCGACAAAGGATCACATGACGCTGCAGATCCTCCTCGTGTTGTGTTCATGAACACCCGCTGTTCCTTCGTTTAACCCTTGAGGTATCTTGTGGGGTCCAGATGACCCCACTCCCAGCGTTAACGTGCCTCGGCGGCACGTTCACGCTGGGAGTGGGGTCATCTGGACCCCACAAGATAGCTCAAGGGTTAAAATCATGAACTGGCGACAACGAATCTGAGACATTTTCCAAGAAAAGAAAAGGTGGGGAGTCACCGCCTCCTGTACCTGCGGGTGGGGGAGGGGCCAGGTTGGCCACGTTGGGTTTGATGTCAGGTAGAAAAGAAGAGGCCATCGGTTTGACGTCGCTGTTGCCGGGCGACATGTAGGGCGGGGCCATAGAGCTGCCGGGGGTGATGGGAGGGGTGGGGTTTCCAGAGATGGGGGAGGGCGGGTAACCGGTTAACCCTCGACCCGGCTGATGGACACACAGACAGGTGAAGGTCATTTACGCTAAGCAGGTGTGCATACATTAAAAAGTCAAAAATAGAACAAATTTTTTGCAGTTTCTAATGTTTTTTTTTTGTTTTTTTTTTAACTGTAACCTTGATGGAAGTGAAAACAGAAAAATGCTAAAAAAATTAAAAAATAAAAAAAAAGTCAGAAATGTCTGGAGGTTACAGCGAAAAGCAGAGAAAGTTAAAGGAAAAGTCTGGGGTGGATTCTGGTTACATCCCCATATTCTTCTCACCCCTGACTGCTGGTTAAAGGAGCTGTAGACCCCTGCAGCGCCCCCTGCAGGCAGAGCGTTTAGACCTCCCCCCTGACCATTAAACTGGTCTTGCTGGAAAAACAAAAACACACTTTTTGGTGAAAGTTGGTCACAGTTAGCAGGTTACAACATAGAAAACCAGAACTGCCTGCATCAATGTGTGACATTTCATCACCTTGTAGTACTGTGAACTGGGGGGTCCAGAGCCAGGGTACTGTGGAAGCTGCATTTTATGACTCTGATATGAAGGGGAAGGTCCAGAACGTTGGGGGGCGGGGCCTGGACCACCGGGACCTGCAGGTGAATGGAGACCCAACATGAGCGAGTGATGCTTTTAGAGCACGGCGGGAAATTCCATCCATGTTCTAAAGCCGCCATGTCCCTTTCAGGGTCACGCGGTCGGCGGAGCACGTCCCGGTGACTGTTGGCCACACTTCGGACAGATTCCCAGTCTGTGGCCGGGCCACACAAGTCCCCCCCCACCCCACACACATGAAAGGCTGATCTCCACTGGTCTGTCTGCGTCTCCGTTGACAAAAGAAACAAAACGTTTACATGGCCGTGGTCACGTCTGCGTTCCACATCCGTCCCTCCACACCGCAAACCAAGCTTTACACAGGACTTCCATTTTCAGTCCGTCAGCGCAACAATTTTAATAATAGTAATAATAATAATGGATTAGATTTATCTGCGCTTTTCCAGACGCTCAAAGTTCTTACATTGTCTCCATCATTCATTCATACTTGGTGATGGTAGCTACTTTTGAAGCCACAGCTGCCCTGGGGCAGACTGACAGAGGCGTGGCTTCCAGTTCGCGCCTACGGCCCCTCTGACCATCACCAGGATATTCACACACCAGTGAAGTCACACTGGAGACAAGGAGGGTGAAGTGTCTTGCCCAAGGACACAACGACAGTTGGCTGGTGGGAGCGGGGATCGAACCGCCAACCCTTCGATCATTGGACGACCCGCTCAACCGCCTGAGCCACTGTCGTCCTAAATTTTGCGGTTAAAGGGCGAAGAAACGGAAAAAAACATCCATGTTTCAAAATAAAAAAATTTCCATTGTGCTTTCAAAATAAAAGTTGATCAAATGTATCTTAGGAAATGGAGACGTACCTATGTCAATAGAACACGTTAGCGTGGATAACACAGATTTACCCACGGACCACGAAAGTTACATGTTGGTACAAAACATGCATTTAACAAGAACTCAGTGAGGAAGAAGAGGACATGGGGGGGGGACCGAGGCAACTTAAACTATCTGACAATTGTGAGCCCGACTCCCCACGAAATGCAACGCAGAATCTGGGGTCTCACATGTACACCTAAGAACACTCTGTCCTTTCAAGCCTGTTTTTAGACTCTGGGGTGCACAGAGAAAGCACACACATGCACTGGAGGAACATGCAAACGCCACACAAAGAGGCCAGCTGGGATTTGAACCAATAACCACTGTGCAGTCCTCCAAATTCATTCATGTAACTCTGAAATCCTTCAAGTGTTAATATTTGAATGTTTTCCCACTGAAAACCACTAGAGGGCCCCGCAGGCCTAAGCATCACTGCCTGCTACTCCTTACATACCAAGTCCTGCAGGGAGATGATGTCAATTGAATTTTTATTACTTTATTTTAAATAAATCCTCAAAGTTTTCATCATCTGAACACAGTAGATTCATAAATTATTTTGGCAAATGGATGGCGTCATGTATAGTGTTTACATTTTAAGAAAGTAGAAGCATGTGTCTGAATGGAGTAAAAATCCAGAACACTGGCTCATATATAGTCTTTCAGAGAATTCAGACAGAACCTTTTACTCCGGATCAACTGGCAGTAGAGAAATAACGGTAGTTTTTAGTTCCAGCTTTATTCCGCGCCCATCGGCTTCATGCACGGCCCATGATGGCTGTTGGGGGTCTGGGACGAGAAAACCAAGTGAAGGACCTTCTGCTTTGGTTTCTGCTTCTACTGGAAATCTGGAGAACCTAAACTCTGGTCAACGTGGACGACGTCCGGCACCAATCCTCACCTGGATGGTACTGCATGTTGGAACCGGAGTATGGACCAGGACCAGCTGGACTGGCTCCACTTGAACCTGGCATAGTTCCGCCGGACATTAAGTTCACTCCGGAGCCGACTGGGACGCCGTATTGGGGGGCCACTCCTGAGAAGGACTGGGGAAAGAGCGGACGGGTTTAGAGGGCTGCTGTGAGCGATCAAACACCTGAAGCTCATCTGGACTCACCTCCGGGTTGTAGGACCTTTTGAGAACCTGTTGGGGCCTCGGGTGTCCCTGCTGGGGTCCCGGACCGTAGTTTGGGTGCTGAGGACCCCTCTGCGACATCCCTGCAGGGCCATACATGGGGCCCATTGAAGAAGGACCCCTGGTTGGGGCCGCACCAGGGACCATCCCAGGAGCCCCTCGAGGCCCCGCGTGGCCCATGAACTGGTTGTTGTAGGCTGGGGCCCCCATCTGACACACAGCTCACCGTTAGGGTTTGGGGTCGTTTCCTTTCAGGAAGACTTTCTTCACCTCTCTCACCTGTCCATAGTTCTGCTTCTCCTGGATAGCTGCGACCGTCGCCGTGGCGGTGGCGGTGGCCGTGGCAGCAGCGACGGCGGCCGCGGCCGCTGCCTGTGTGAAGTCAGCGGAGCCTCTGGAGCCTGAGTGGTTGGGGGGGTAACTGCAGACAGACACCTGAGGTTAACGGTTCAGTTCACATCCACAGGCTCCAGCAGGGTGGAGGCCGTTCCTGAACTACAGCCTGCAGCTGAAAGGATTCCTTCAGACTGATAGACAGGCAGACAGACAGGCAGACAGACAGACAGACAGACACACAGACAGGCAGACAGAAAGGCTGGCAGACAGACAGACAGGCAGGCAGACAGACACACAGACAGACAGGCAGGCAGACAGACAGACAGACAGACACACAGGCAGACAGACAGAGACAGGCAGGCAGACAGACAGACAGGCAGACAGACACATAATGTTCAAAGGGCCTAGATCAAACAAAAACAACTTCTTCCGCTTTTATCTGTTTTATAATATTCAGTCCTCACTATAAACCCTCACTGTGGTATTCTTGATCCAGTCATGTTTTTCTGAGTATTCCTCTAAAAACCTGCTCTCTGAGCACCAACCCCTCCCAATCCACAAAAACGCCCTTCCGGCAAGAGACTGAGCTGCCAGCCCCGCCCCCCAGGTTAACAGACACGCCCACTTTAGCGCAGATGAGCTAAACGCTTTAATTTATGTGAACATCTATCTTTGGAAAAGTTTGGATGTTTGTTTTCTTGGAGACGCGCTGCCAAAGGCTGACTTGTAGGATGACATCACGAAATGGGCGGCACCCACAAGGAGAGAAAGGCGGAGCCTCAGCGATCAAGTCGTATTACTTCAGGGTAGGACAAGAACTCCTGAAAATCACTCATATTCCATTAAAAATGTGTTTAGCCTGTCAAAGGTAATATAGTTTACTCTGAACGGTTTAAGAGAAGAAGGATACAGGGCCTTTAAATTAAAAAAAAAAAAAATATATATATATATATATATATATATGCTTTGACCAAAAGAATAGTAAAAGATACCACAAAATAAAAAACAATATGACATTTAAACAAAGACAATCTTTCAACCTGTTGACTGAAACGTGATGTTTTAGAAAGTAAAACGCGTCTTCTGAAGTGTGTGTGAAGTTGATGTGAATTCACCTTCTTTGGTTTGACAGACTTTCAGACAAGTGTACCTGATATGACTCACAGTAACACTGAACACTCTGTTGTGTATGTGTGTGTGTGTAATGTTAGTGTATAATCTCATTCACATTACATTGAAACTATATACCACATAATTTCTGTGGTAGTAGTTTTTAGATTTTGCCGAGTCATGCTTGTTTTATCATTGAGTGGGCGTGGGGTGGAATCTGGTTTCAGATATAACAGATCTGGACTGTGGCCCCTCCCCCTGGCGTGTCAAACAGGAAGTACCTACTGGCTCCAAGAAGCCAAAATGCCATAGACTTCTACATAGAAATAAACAGCTGTCAGTCATGTTACTGGTCAGATTCTGGCTCCAATACCTTTTTAAAGAGTCAAGTCCAGTTATAAACTGACCAATCACATGCCTCAATAAATGCAGGTGGTCTCATGTCAAACAATCAAAGTGTTTTGCTGATTCTCCTTCTACCTCAAATGTGTATAAACTTTTTTCATATATAAGTTCATAAATAGTCAGTTTTAGTGTTTTTACGAGTTTATTCTTGTAGCTAAACTCTCTCCCCAAAACACAACCTTAATCTGTCGTCTTTGCATGTATGGATTTTTAGTAGTTTATACAATTTTGTCTAAAGTGGGGTCACTCTGACCCGTTTGCTGGCTTAGTCGCCGTTTTTCCTGACATGGTGACCCCTCCCCTCATAAACAATCTTCGCTCCGCTGATGTGAAATGGAGAAGAGGAGTCTTCCTGGCGAGGAACAGGAAGTCATGTGACATCTCTGACCTGACCAGCTCAGCGATGGGATCTGCTCTGAAGGACTTTCAAGACGGAAAAAGCTCATCCAGACAAACCTGACTTGGAAGCGCCCCGACGCAGCGCCACAAAGTAACGGAAGAGGCGGGAAAAAACAGGGAAACCAGGAAGAAGCCCACCTTCCGGGGTAACCGCCCGGTCCTCCAGCGTAGCCCCCCGCTGGCCGGTTGTACATGCCCGGGTTCACGTAGCCCTTGTTGGGTTCGGCGTATCCTGGCTGCCCCATGTATCCTCCGTGTCCACCGGTCATGCCCGGCCCTCCAGGGCCCTGCATCATGGGCCCGCCGCCTGGGTTGGCCCCCGGCCCCATCACACTTCCTCCAAGGCCCTGACAGACAGAGAGAGGAGTAAGAACGGCCCCCCTCCATGAAACCCGCGTAAATGTCCATGCTGGGGCCATACCTGGCTGGCTGAGGGGTTGGTGACCCCCCACACAGTCGTGACCACGGAGAGAGACCCTGTGGGCTGATTGGAGGGCTGCTGCCAGCCGGAGGGGTCATAGGGGTAGGACCCGTCACTGCAAGCATTAAGCCCGGGAGGGGTTAACACAAGACCCAGAAAGAAACTGAAGCAGAACTGAACTTTGGAAACAGCTCTACAGAACCGGCTCTGCAGAACCAGCTTTGCAGCTTCTGAGTTCTGAAGAACCAGTTCTTTTTAGGCTAAAAATGGCATAATCATAATCAACAGACTATTGGGAGTCCTGATCAAAAGATGATCCGACTGGGACCTGAATGGACCTAAAAACCCAATAACTACATTTTTTATTAAATTTCTGTACAGTTGGTGAACTCCAAACTCAGAGTTTCAAGAGTTCCACCTGAATCTCTTGAATGCAAACAAACATGGAGTCAAAGTTTGGGGTAACTAGTTTCTCTATGGGGGGGTCCCACAAACGCCATGCAGGGTTGTGTTTGTACCTGTGCGGGTTGTTGGTCAGTCCAGCCTTCATGTGGTTCAGAGGGTTCATGGTGGACAGAACCGGAGTCCAATCACAAAAGCCGACAGACGGACTCCTGACGGACACAGAGACGGTGTTAAACCCTCAACCTCTTTGTAATTCACCAACCTAAACAGTGAAGGTGTTTGTTTGAACACAATGTCAACAAACCAGGACGGCGCCCAAAACACGAGAACGGAATCATGACTCACTAAGAAGATGGACAGCTTTCAGGTTAGATTACAAGATTAGAACAGGAATATGACATCAACTAAAGGAATATTTCTATCCAGTAGGGCTGAACCATATGAGGAAAACTTGCGATTTGCGATATTAGTGATCAGTATTGCAATGATGATATTACTTGTGATATATGAACAAATAGCAAAACAACTGAATACATTATTTCCCTTTCACTGCAACAGTTTCATTTAAATAATATTCAACATAAATTATATTCCAAATGACCCTCGTCTACATAGGAGGCAGGCATCTAACATAGGCTATGTTCACACTGCAGGGCTTAAGGCTTTTCTGAAAAAATCCAATTTTTTGCAAGACCGTTCACATTTCCAAGTAAATCCAAACTTTTGTGGTCAACAGTGTGACCGTGACACGACCCAAACCAGACCCGCATGCGCGGAAGAATACTCAACGACGTCACTCGTTGTTCGCGGAGCCAACGTTAACAATGGATGTCAACAACAGTGTTGTCAACAGCGGAGCTCTTTTTGTCATATTAAATTTATTTTCACGAAGGAGCAGCACAATTACAATCTACTCATTTTAAGAAGGCATTGGAGTTGGGGTTGTCTGGACCCACTGTAGTGGAATGGGAATGTGTGTGTGTGTGTGTGTGTGTGTGTAAGAGACAGAAGTTCGCGTGCTGCGATGGAGAATGGGGGGGGCAGTGTGGGGGTGCATTCATGTGTGTTGCGGAGGAAGGAGGATGGTAATAAAAGAAGGTTTCCCCCAGAATAAATGCTATGGACTCTTTATTAAGCCGTTCTGGAGAATCTAAGGATCAGAACAGGAAGGAGGAGGAGGAGGAGGATCTCCTCGGGTCCCCCGCGCTTCTGACCACGGTCGGAAAGGGGAGAACGAAAAAAAAGTCATCGCGGGAAAAGTTCAACACCACACTCTGCCATTTAGCTGGAATTTTTTTCAAAAACCGCCCAGTTGCGATAAGAGTCCTGGAGTTTGGCCTGAATAGAGCGATCACCCCAAATATTACTCCAATGGGTGACCTGCTTCCCTTCCACTGACTGATCTCAGCAGCATCATCCGCCATGGTTGATGTTTACGTTCTCGTTCCCGCCTACTTCAACGCAAAATGATGACGTTTGTTGCGTATCGATGACGTACGGGTCGGAATCAAGTTGCCTGGCCGGTCAGACGGCGGTCGCAATTGAAAAGATCGGAATTGGGCCGCACAGGGGCAAAAAAAAAAAAAAAAAAAAAAAAAAAAAAAAAAAAATCAGAATTGGGTCGTTTCAGCCTGCAGTGTGAACGTAGCCATAAAGGGCTCCATCTATCAATGACCATCGTCAATGAGGTAAAGGCGTCCATCCGATTGCTCAAGTGCATAAATCATTTATTTGATTCATTCAATACTTCAAGTTGCTTCAAGATTTTTTTAGCACATTTAAGATTTATTGCAATTTTCGCCCACTTTTGCGATATGCACATTGCACAGCTGGATATCGCGATAATGATACATTTGCGATTTATTGTGCAGGCCTACTTTCCAGAAACTTCTTTGCTAACCAATCCACTCTGAGACAGTCATAGACATCCACAGAGGTGAAACCTGCATTCTGCCTCTGTTGAGTCTCAGTTTTTTCAAAATCTAAAAGTGTAGAAATGTTTGTGATTCAAGTTTTTTCTGTTAATTAAACCTGGACTCAGAAGATGCATCATGATGAATCCTGTTAGCAATGATATGTTCCACAGAAACCGCTCGACACACCACACAACTGCTGTTGATGCTACACGTGTACAGCCGCTCCTTCAGCCATGATGCTGACTTAGTTCCTGCTGTTTGCTTCTGAACCACAACATCTGATCTTCTGCTCCAATCACAAACGGTTCAATCCTCTCTAAACTGCTTTACAAAGGAAAAAAACCTTTATTGGTAACACACACCAGTACAGCAGGACTTCTGTAAAAAGCTACCTAACAAACAACAACCACATGGGTAAGACTGCGTGACAGACAGCCTGGAAGGTGGTAAATGGTGTTTACTTATATAGCGCTTTACAGTCACACACACATTCACACACTGGTGGCCGCTCCGCTGCCAAACACAGGCACCTGCCAACTACCAGGTGTCCCATGATGCACTGGGATTCTGCGAGTCAGCGAAGGTAGCAGCGGTGAGCGAAAGCAGCAGCGGTCACTGAAGGCAGCAGCGGTGAGCGAAAGCAGCAGCGGTCACTGAAGGCAGCAGCGGTCACTGAAGGCAGCAGCGGTCACTGAAGGCGGTAGCAGTCAGTGAAGGCGACAGCGGTCACTGAAGGCAGCAGCGGTCACTGAAGGCGGCAGCGGTCACTGAAGGCAGCAGCGGTCACTGAAGGCAGCAGCGGTCACTGAAGGCGGCAGCAGTCACTGAAGGCAGCAGCAGTCACTGAAGGCAGCAGCAGCAGTCACTGAAGGCAGCAGCGGTCACTGAAGGCGGCAGCGGTCACTGAAGGCGGCAGCGGTCACTGAAGGCAGCAGCGGTCACTGAAGGCGGCAGCAGTCACTGAAGGCAGCAGCAGTCAGTGAAGGCGGCAGCAGTCAGTGAAGGCAGCAGCAGCAGTCACGGAAGGCAGCAGCAGTCACTGAAGGCAGCAGCGGTCACTAAAGGCGGCAACAGTCACTGAAGGCAGCAGCAGCAGTCACTGAAAGCAGCAGCAGTCACTGAAGGCAGCAGCAGTCACTGAAGGCAGCAGCGGTCACTAAAGGCGGCAACAGTCACTGAAGGCAGCAGCAGCAGTCACTGAAGGCAGCAGCAGCAGTCACTGAAGGCAGCAGCGGTCACTGAAGGCAGCAGCAGTCAGTGAAGGCGGCAACAGTCACTGAAGGCAGCAGCAGCAGTCACTGAAGGCAGCAGCAGCAGTCAGTGAAGGCAGCAGCAGTCAGTGAAGGCAGCAGCAGTCAGTGAAGGCAGCAGCAGTCAGTGAAGGCAGCAGCAGTCAGTGAAGGCAGCAGCAGTCACTGAAGGCAGCAGCAGTCACTGAAGGCAGCAGCAGTCACTGAAGGCAGCAGCAGTCAGTGAAGGCAGCAGCAGCAGTCACTGAAGGCAGCAGCAGCAGTCAGTGAAGGCAGAAGCGCTCACTGAAGGCGGCAGCAGTCACTGAAGGCAGCAGCAGTCAGTGAAGGCAGCAGCAGTCAGTGAAGGCAGCAGCAGCAGTCAGTGAAGGCAGCAGCAGTCAGTGAAGGCAGCAGCAGTCAGTGAAGGCAGCAGCAGTCAGTGAAGGCAGCAGCGGTCACTGAAGGCGGCAGCAGTCACTGAAGGCAGCAGCAGTCAGTGAAGGCGGCAGCAGTCAGTGAAGGCAGAAGCGCTCACTGAAGGCGGCAGCAGTCACTGAAGGCAGCAGCAGTCAGTGAAGGCAGCAGCAGCAGTCACGGAAGGCAGCAGCAGTCACTGAAGGCAGCAGCAGTCACTGAAGGCAGCAGCGGTCACTAAAGGCGGCAACAGTCACTGAAGGCAGCAGCAGCAGTCACTGAAAGCAGCAGCAGCAGTCACTGAAGGCAGCAGCAGCAGTCAGTGAAGGCAGCAGCAGTCAGTGAAGGCAGCAGCAGTCAGTGAAGGCAGCAGCAGTCAGTGAAGGCAGCAGCAGTCAGTGAAGGCAGCAGCAGTCAGTGAAGGCAGCAGCAGTCACTGAAGGCAGCAGCAGTCAGTGAAGGCAGCAGCAGTCAGTGAAGGCAGCAGCAGTCAGTGAAGGCAGCAGCAGTCAGTGAAGGCAGCAGCAATCAGTGAAGGCGGCAGCGGTCAGTGAAGGAAGCAGCAGTCACTGAAGGCAGCAGCAGCAGTCACTGAAAGCAGCAGCAGTCACTGAAGGCAGCAGCAGTCACTGAAGGCAGCAGCGGTCACTAAAGGCGGCAACAGTCACTGAAGGCAGCAGCAGCAGTCACTGAAGGCAGCAGCAGCAGTCACTGAAGGCAGCAGCGGTCACTGAAGGCAGCAGCAGTCAGTGAAGGCGGCAACAGTCACTGAAGGCAGCAGCAGCAGTCACTGAAGGCAGCAGCAGCAGTCAGTGAAGGCAGCAGCAGTCAGTGAAGGCAGCAGCAGTCAGTGAAGGCAGCAGCAGTCACTGAAGGCAGCAGCAGTCACTGAAGGCAGCAGCAGTCACTGAAGGCAGCAGCAGTCACTGAAGGCCTGAAGGCAGCAGCAGTCACTGAAGGCAGCAGCAGTCAGTGAAGGCAGCAGCAGCAGTCACTGAAGGCAGCAGCAGCAGTCACTGAAGGCAGCAGCAGTCACTGAAGGCGGCAGCGGTCACTGAAGGCAGCAGCGGTCACTGAAGGCGGCAGCAGTCACTGAAGGCAGCAGCAGTCAGTGAAGGCAGCAGCAGCAGTCACTGAAGGCAGCAGCAGCAGTCACTGAAGGCAGCAGCGGTCACTGAAGGCGGCAGCAGTCACTGAAGGCGGCAGCAGTCACTGAAGGCGGCAGCAGTCAGTGAAGGCAGAAGCGCTCACTGAAGGCGGCAGCAGTCACTGAAGGCAGCAGCAGTCAGTGAAGGCAGCAGCAGTCAGTGAAGGCAGCAGCAGCAGTCAGTGAAGGCAGCAGCAGTCAGTGAAGGCAGCAGCAGTCAGTGAAGGCAGCAGCAGTCAGTGAAGGCAGCAGCGGTCACTGAAGGCGGCAGCAGTCACTGAAGGCAGCAGCAGTCAGTGAAGGCGGCAGCAGTCAGTGAAGGCAGAAGCGCTCACTGAAGGCGGCAGCAGTCACTGAAGGCAGCAGCAGTCAGTGAAGGCAGCAGCAGCAGTCACGGAAGGCAGCAGCAGTCACTGAAGGCAGCAGCAGTCACTGAAGGCAGCAGCGGTCACTAAAGGCGGCAACAGTCACTGAAGGCAGCAGCAGCAGTCACTGAAAGCAGCAGCAGCAGTCACTGAAGGCAGCAGCAGCAGTCAGTGAAGGCAGCAGCAGTCAGTGAAGGCAGCAGCAGTCAGTGAAGGCAGCAGCAGTCAGTGAAGGCAGCAGCAGTCAGTGAAGGCAGCAGCAGTCAGTGAAGGCAGCAGCAGTCACTGAAGGCAGCAGCAGTCAGTGAAGGCAGCAGCAGTCAGTGAAGGCAGCAGCAGTCAGTGAAGGCAGCAGCAGTCAGTGAAGGCAGCAGCAATCAGTGAAGGCGGCAGCGGTCAGTGAAGGAAGCAGCAGTCACTGAAGGCAGCAGCAGTCACTGAAGGCAGCAGCAATCAGTGAAGGCATCAGCAATCAGTGAAGGCGGCAGCAGTCAGTGAAGGCAGCAGCAGTCACTGAAGGCAGCAGCAATCAGTGAAGGCATCAGCAATCAGTGAAGGCGGCAGCGCTCACTGAAGGCGGCAGCAGTCACTGAAGGCAGCAGCAGTCAGTGAAGGCAGCAGCAGCGGTCACTGAAGGCAGCAGCAGCAGTCAGTGAAGGCAGCAGCAGTCAGTGAAGGCAGCAGCAGTCAGTGAAGGCAGCAGCAGTCAGTGAAGGCAGCAGCAGTCACTGAAGGCGGCAGCAGTCACTGAAGGCAGCAGCGGTCACTAAAGGCGGCAACAGTCACTGAAGGCAGCAGCAGCAGTCACTGAAGGCAGCAGCAGCGGTCACTGAAGGCAGCAGCGGTCACTGAAGGCAGCAGCGGTCACTGAAGGCAGCAGCAGTCACTGAAGGCAGCAGCAGTCACTGAAGGCAGCAGCAATCAGTGAAGGCAGCAGCAATCAGTGAAGGCAGCAGCAGTCAGTGAAGGCAGCAGCAGCAGTCACTGAAGGCAGCAGTCACTGAAGGCAGCAGCAGTCACTGAAGGCAGCAGCAGTCACTGAAGGCAGCAGCGGTCACTGAAGGCAGCAGCGGTCACTGAAGGCAGCAGCAGCAGTCAGATGGTTTAGAGAACATATGTCTGAACCTTTCATTTTCTCTTCACCCAACATCAATGTCTTATCTTTTGTCCTTAATCAGTTTTTATCTATTTTGCGTCTTTACTCACTTTTACAAACACGTCAAATGTTGTAATTGTCCGATCTCTTTCCGTCTCCAGGCGTGCGTTTCCTCAAGAAAGAAGAGAGTTCTTGGAAACTCTTTTTGAATCCACCCAACACACTCGGCTCTCGAAAGAAACAACAGACAGCCCCGGCGCTGCGTCAGGGGGCGTGGCTTTGCCGACAGCTCAGGTGTGAAATCTGCTGGACGCGTCTCCACAGAGCAACAGACAGTTTGGTTTTCTTTCACTCTTTTAAATGGTTGAAACGACGTTTAGATGCTGAACTTTGTCTCCGTCCGTCCATAAGTCTGGAGCCAAACCCACCAGAGACAGGGGTCAGACCCCCCCATAGATGAAAAAGGAGGCTTCTGCAGGGGCAGACAGGAAGAACCACAGCAGTGGGATCAAACCGGCTCTACCACTAAAACGGGCGTTCACCTCTTCCACCCGGTATCCAACACTCCCAGCTGAGTCAGGTGTCTCCGTGGGAGCAGACCGCCACCCGCCCGCCAAACCTGCTTTCAGTTTCACTCTGGTCTGACAAACACGGCGCATTTCACAGGCCGCACCCCCACACGGATCCAAGTCACAGACGTCTGAACTTGACTAAAAACCCTCGAGAACCTCTGCGTTCTGCAGGAAACTAACTGGAACATGAGCCAAACCGGAACGTTCCTGAGAAAGCCTGGAACTGCACCGTCATTGTTGGTGATCGTGGTTCGCTCTGAGATTTTGGCGTGATAAGCGAACACGTGCAGAGGGAATTCTTTACGGCTGATAACCAGCATGTAATCATAAACTGGGCTCCACCTCTGCATCAACACAGCCTCCATTCAGTCCAAAAACTGTTTACCGGCTGAACAGATTCAATCCAATTCTTTACGATTCTTCTGAGAAGAGGCAGCAAGAAGAAAGAAAAACAACAACACAGCAGCAAGGCAGCCGTTTTACCTGCTTCTTCTAATCCCTGGACTGATTCGTCCCACTTCTGTGTGGGACCACAAACCTCTCACAGCTCCAGACTAGTGAGAGCGGACGCTAATCCACATGAACGTCTGAGCGGATTTCATCACTGCAGGTTATCAGGCTGGTTCAAAGGTGAACAGCCTCTGTGCTATGAGGAAACACCGGCACAAAAACATCCCAGGCAGGAGTCCTTCCTGATCCCGACCTCACCTGCTGACTCACCGTTTAGCCGCCCTGCAAGACTCAGGCCCAGAGCGCTCCTCTTCCTCCTCCTCCTCCTCCTCCTCCTCCTCACCACCTCAAGAATCACTCCAGGCCTGAAACTCTCTGACACATCTATAGAATATTTCTGCTGTTATTTTGACCTGAAGAAATCTCTCACATCCACCTGAAGGCGGGCTCCCCGTCATCAAACTTTCATTTTTTGATCAGCAAACTGAAGTCTTTAAACTCTTATTCGCCTCTTTTGCTGTAGATCTGCTGCAGGTTCTGGGTTTTCTACAATCAGTGTGTTTTCTGTGAATCTGCTGCTAAATCTAACAGTAGCTTTTAGCATTTCTGAACCAAGCTACACATCTGACCCAAAAAAATAAAATCAAATAAATAATCACAAAGCACAGCAGCAACTGAAAATGTCCACGGATGAAGCCGTCCTTCCTTTCAGGATCTTGCTGCCAGTTTTTCTAATAGTTTCTGCAAAAACAAACTTACGTCTGTGGCGGCTTCCCTTAAAACGTGCACATTTCCATCGTTTCAATAATAATTATAAACTGAAGGCTGTAGGGTCGAGTACAAACATCAAAGCAGCTATTTTCACCTCCAGTTTATTCAAATGACATTTTATGCAATTTCACCAAAATAAATAAATAAATAAACCATGATTCTCTTCCAAATCAGCAGTTTACTGTTTTCATGCATTTGCAAAAGCAGCTGTAACACTTAAACAATGTTGATGAATTTTACACCAAAATTATATGTGGTTGTAAATAGAATAAAATGGATTATGCTGATTGAAGTGTTACTTTAACCAAAAAGTTTTGTTTTATTTCTGTGAATCTTTATTTCAGTTTTTGTTAAATGAGTCTGTTGGCCACTGAACCATAATTCTATATGTTTTATGTACTCATATTTAAACTGAACCTGATTTTATTCCCACGTGGCTGAAGTGTGACATAGAATGTGTCCTTCATGATTCCAGACGTGGTTAGGAAGCAGCGGTTCCACCTCAACTCAGAGACGCCAAAACACAACCCCTGCAGCAGAAACGAACCCTTTACTCAAGAAGCTTAGCAAACGGTTAGAACAGACGGTTGAACGTTTGCTTTGCTGTGCTCCATGACAGTTAACAGCAGAGATGCTGTCACATTAACCCAATGCATCATGGGAGATGCGCTGATGCCAGACAGACTTGTATCTTTCAGATTCATCACTTTTTCCACGGTTTGACGCCGGGCCCAGCGGGAAGCTTAACGGCTAAACCCGACCTTCAGCTACCGTTTCTGCTGGAACTCAGAGACTTCATGCGCCATGGAACCAGGAAGTGTGGTCGTCAAACCCGTCTGATTGGTTAGAGCGAGGACATTTAGCAGGGGTGTCAAACTCCAGGCCTCCAGGGTCTGCCTGCCTCCCGCCGGTTCTCCAGAAATCCTGCCGCCTCCTCGGCTACAGATTACCCGTTTAGTCATCCAGGAGCCCCTGAGGCCTGGAGTTTGACACCCCCAACATAGGATTAAACCTCCAAGAATGATTGGTGGAAATGGTTTAAAGGGTCAGACTTTTTTCAAAATAAGAGCGGTTGGCCTAAGTTGCAGCAAAATCGCGGAACCATCAGTTTTATCGAATAGAAATCAAATAAACACAAAGAAAAGAGTCTTTCGTGATTCTAACCACTCAGTGAGAAACCTGGTCCGGTTTGGATGAACACAGAGATGATATCCTAAATGTTTTTCACAGCCGCCCCCCACAGCACTCAACCAGGAGCTTCCATCGCTGTCCTCGGGCTGCTATGCCTTCAGTTGGCCACCAGATGTCCCCGTTCTCTTCTTGTTCTTTGTTCACTTTTTTACTCTGATCTAGAAATCAGAGTAAAGCAGGACCCAACAGCAGACTCACCGCACATTAGGAGAACAGCGGTCGATAGTGAAAACATGTGAACCCCCGCTCAAAGCCCAATCCCACAATCCCATGCAACGCCGGAGTAGACCCAGTGAGGCGGCGGCAGACCCCTGAGGTCCCACTGATGGACAGAAACCACCAAACAGAGATGAGCTCTGGTTCTACAGTCGTCTGGATGAAAACCTAACAGGTCATATTTGCCCTGAAATTATATAAATATATAACACTAACAAAATCTCAAATGTAAACATGTTTAGATCTTTTTATGTGTCATAGTTTTACCAAACACGTCTGACCACTGAGCCGTCCGTGAAAGCATCATTTAAATCATTCATAAGCGTTTCTCTGAGCAGGTCGACTGCCACGGGTCTGTTCCCGTGTTGACCGCCACACGCAGAGCGCCCCTCATCGTCCCGGAACGCAGGTCAAGCAGGTCAAGCAGAACTGCAGAGGATGGGTTCGGTCCGGTTCCATCCACCCTGACCAAAAGCCGTTCACAGGTCCGGTTAGAACACGGCGCCGTGTGCTGGCTGCTCTTTCCTGCTCCTCATGGAGAAAGTTGGACGTCCTCCATCCGTCCACACATGCTGCTGGGAGGCAAACGGCGGACATCTGTTCTGGTTAAAGGCCGACCTTTCAGCTCCATCCCCAGTCCACGTTCAGGACCAAAGCAGCCTCACTGCTACCTGTTGGTAGGACACCATGACAGCCTGCAGAGGATTACAGCCACCCCAGGGGGGCTGCAGCCGTCCTGCAGGGTCTCAGGATGACCTTGGTGGTGAACTTACTGATAAAAACGGAGCTGAATCTCCTGCGGATCTGATGAACACACCAAAGGGCACATGTTTGCGGACTTTGAGGACCAGGGTGACGCAGTTTTCTGCACACTGAAGCGCAGCCGCGGAGCAATCTCCCCCTTTCAGATGCATCGGCGCGTGGGCTTCAGCACCTTTGTCACGCGCGAGAGCATTATTTCCCATGATCTGCTCCGTTTTCGGGAGAACCGGCAGCAGGAGCGAACCGGTCGGAGACTGTAGTCACCTGTGCGAGCAGGGACACCTGTGCGCTGGATTTAAACCCCCAACCGAACCGAGCAGCGTGCGGAGCGCTTCCGAGGGAGGAAAGCAGCAACACAAATGTTCATAAAAACGTGTTACAAAAACGTGTCCCCGCCATGAGAGCCCGCTGTCGACTCCGCACGAGCGAGCAAACGCGGGGGGGTTCAGATTTATTCTCCTGTTTGGACCAGAGGAGGAGAACCGAGGCTAGCAGTCTCGGTGTTAGCATTAGCGTGCTAACGAGACCACAACAGTCAAGAACAGATACAAATGATTCAATCGTTTATTCTTTCACAGTGGTCACACAAAGAGACACCAGAACCACCGTTTGAGTGCGAGAAAGCGACCCGTCTGTCGGAACCGCAGCTCCGTTTCTAAGCTAGCATGTTGGAACAGTTAGCAGTGACAATAGAATGCTAGCATGAGAGAGCTAGCTTCTCCCCCCAGCACAAAACATTCGAACGAGTTCGGGGTTTAAACACTCAGGTGTCGGTTCCGGTGGCGCCACGCTCCCATCAGTGCCTCCTCCTATGTGAACGAACACGTCTCATTTTAGCCGTTTACGTGAATGGAGCTGTCCCACAGCCGACACTTACCTCCTCCACTCCTCTCCGGTGTCCGAGCCCTGTTTTGGGGCTCCGAAGGCAAGGCTCCTCGGGGCCTCCGAGTCATCAAGAGCCGAACCCAGGTGGAGCCGATGCGCTCACTCAGACCCTCCCATGGTGGACGCCATAAAATTCCAAAAATATCCAGACAGAGCCGGGGAATAAGTCCTGTAACTCAGCGGAGATCCAGCTGGAGCAAGGTCGGGTCAGGCTTGCCGCTGCTGCCGGTCTCCGCGTCTGTTGGCCGGCCTCGACAGCAGACACGCACGGCGCAGCTGCGGGAGGGTCCACGTCCGGAACCTTAAGGGTTAAACGCAGAGCAACGCCCGCCGCGTTTCATCCAGTCGCTACTCGATCTGTAACGGCTCCCCGTTCAGTCTGCGCATGCGCAAAAATGACATCACTTCCTCCATTTGGCCAACATTGCGACGGTAAAGTAATTTGATTTATAATTACTCCCGTAATTTGTCTATATTTCACACGTTTGTTGTTTCAAGATTGTAAAGCCTGTAATTCGTTATACAAAAAAGTAAAATAAAGAATATTTTCAACAGATCAGCTGTCGGTAAAATTTTCCGACAGCTCTGACCCATTTACGACAGTCCGAGCGATCACAACAATTTATATTCATCCGTAACGAGGCGTACTACTAATATAAAAATACGAAGATTATTTCAAAAGATTTATACCTCTCCCCCGTATATTTTAAATTATTGGAATCAATTTGTTCCAGATATCAACTGGAAAGCGGTTTGGACAATCCCTCACAAGTATTTAATAATAAATAAGGTTAAAGAAGTATCCTTTAAAATTCTCCATAAAATTTACCCTGCCAAACATTACATGACAAAATTTAAAAAAGATATTAATACTGATTGTAGTTTCTGTGGAGATCACCCAGAAACAGTAACTCATCTTTTCTGGCACTGTTTGTTCACACGGAAATTTTGGAAGGAGTTCAGTAGCTTCATCATTATTCATGTTTTCAAAGATTTCTCCCTGAAATGGGAAAATGTATTACTTTGTTTTTTCAGGACCCCCAAAAAACAAAAGGTTTTTTTTATAATTAATTTATTAATTCTTCTGGCAAAATTCTACATACATAAATGTAAATTTACTAATAAAACACCATACTTCCCACAATTCATTAAAGATGTAACTTTTTACATAAAATCAATATCCTTTTCCTCCAACAAAAGGCTCTCAGAACCATTGATATTTGTAACACTCTGCATATATTTAATGAATCGACTCCCCTGGCTGTTTAACATTATTTGTGTTGTATATTGATTGTATGTTGTATACTGCATTGATTGTTCTTCATGTTGTATACTTGCATTTGTTCAATAAAGTTGTATAAAAAAAAAAAAAAAAAAAAAAAAAAAAATTCATCCGTAACGACAGGGCGCTTCCCCCGACTGGCGTAAAGCGCCGAAAAATAAATTAAAAACGTCGCCTAAACGCAACACTGTGTAATCGTCAATTAATCAATGAAAATCTCAATGAAACATAGTAGAATGATGGCTACACGGCTTCGAGTTGTTCTCTCTGTTTGCTCTATTTTATTTATATGTCAACAGGAAACGATGAGAAATGAGCGCATTTTACTTCTGAGATGAAGCCGCTTTGCTGTCAATTATGTGTCTGTGTTAACGGAGTTAAGAAAGTGTCAGTAAAGTATGTGGCGCTACATCTTTTTACCGTAAAATGCCGTAAATGCCGTCAAACAAAACTGTAGAAGAAGAAAACATTTGTAGTCAGTTTGTAGTCCAATGCCGGATCGCGCAGTCCAGAGCCTTAATATGTATTTTTCTTTTGCTTTTATAAAAATGAACAGGACATTTATAATATTATAAACGTTTTCACTGTCATAGACATTTGTAAGAGGTTATTGTTGTATTTAACATTCGAAAACATACCCTGACCGTAAACCGCTATAGCGGAAGTGATGCTTTTTTCTTTTCTTTTTAAAGCAATATTTTTGATTGTGCAGACTGTTCGGGTAGCCGTTACAGATCGGGTAGTTTTTGAAATATGTATGAAAAATAAGCACATAAGTCCCAAAATGTTGTGACACCGTTACTTAAATTAATCATTTCACTAGGCGTCAGGTGAAAAGGAAAATGCTCTAAGACAAAGTTAACTTTTAACTTTTGTCCAAGTTGTCTTCTTTGATTTAAGATCAGTTCATTCCCATATTTAAAAAAAAAATCAACTTTAAAACAGAACCATTGTTCATGAATTTATTTTGAAAAGAAAATGTACCGATACAGTTGATGGTTATATTTTGCAACACAGAGGTCATCCATCCATCCATCCATCCATCCATCCATCCATCGTCTCCTTTTGAGGCCACAGGGTTGCTGGAGCCTATCCTGCCTACTGTTGGTCTAAGACGAGAAAAACACCCAAGACAGGTTTCCAGAATGTTAAGAATGATGAATCAACATACGAAGCATGTTTTTTGAACCCTGGGAGGAAACCAGAGTCCCTGCAGAAAACCCTCACATGCACCATTAGAACATGCAACCTCCACATGGAAAGAACCCAGTGGGAATTCAAACCAGGAGCGAGAAGGCCACCATACAGACCACTACACCACGGTGCAACCCCAGGTCTTATGAGATCTGCAAGGAAAGATGCTTCACTGCAGACATTCCTGACACTGAATCTCAGAGATTACCAGATAAACCAGTGATTCCTTAACTTCACAATCCGCTTCATCCTCATTTGTCCCAGATTAAGTATTAAACTATCAACTTTTCTCTGAGGTAAATCTAAAGAAAAAGTTATGACTACACCTGACCACCAGGAGTCAGCCTGCAGCTTCCAGAGGAATTACCTGCTACTGTCAGACTGGACCTCATACGTTTTTGACCCCATTTTTATACGATTCTAACCATTATTATGTTTATGTATAGGTAATGACGCTCACATTTGTTTGTATGGTAGGTTATGTACAGAAATAAAACTTTGAGACAAAAAATAAATAACAATCCCTAAATTGCATTAGACATGATGATTTCAGCAGGTTTTCGGTTCAATCTCATCAAAGTAAAAAGACCAGCTCTCACTTCCCTCCACTCCCTTTTAAAAAAGCTTTACAACGGTTTATGGGTGACTGCTCGAGTCGTTTATTTCATTTCTTTCACTACGTTTCTTCTTGTTTTTTTAAAAGATCTTCAAAAGACATAAATACCGGGAAACTTCACTGCTAGCCACCGGAGAACCGTACAGTAGGACTCGACGCTTCTTTATACGTCACAAACACGGTCGTCATAGAAACGGTCCACACACAGAGAGAGAGACAGACGTAATAGATGAGCTGCAAACAGACCTTTAAGTCAACAAATGTCCCAAAATGCTAATTGTTGTTGTCAAAACAACAAATTAGGGAATCTCAAAATGATTGTATTGTGTATTGGGCGACCATGGTGCAGAGGTAGAGCGGTTGACCTCTAACTGGAAGTTTGCAGGTAAGATTCCCGCCTTGCCCATGTGTCGCTGAACCCCACGTTGCTTATTGTGGTTATAGGATGGCGCCAGTGTGTGTGTGTGTGTGTGTGTAAATGGGCCTGGGACTGTAAAGCGCTTTGGGCCTTCTAAGAAGGTATATAAACATACACCATTTACTGTATTAACTTATATAAAGTCTAACATTTCCCAAATTGAAGTTGAATTTTTCAAAGTTGGTCTTTACAGGATGTTACCACCTGAGGGAAGATTTGGGCTCATTTCCCATAAATGTTTTTCTTTGTGTTCCAGGGACTTTGGAAGCCAGAAAAAAAAGCTGTTTCATCCATCACTTCTGCACTGGTTCTTGTGGTTCTGATCCAAACTCTGGATGGGGCCTGTGAATGAGTGGCAGTTTCTGAACGACCGTTACAGTGGTGCCGCCTGGAGGAAATGAAGACGCGGTGCTCTGCACAGACCCGAGTCTCGTCATTTGGTCGACAGGCTAAGGTCTTCATGTGAGCTCTGAACTCTGGTCACGGTCTGTTGTGTTTCTAACTTTTGATCCTCCAGGAATCCGTTTCCTTCCGTCTTTCCATCTGGATTCCAAACACAGACGTTTGTCGTTGAACTGAATGAAGTCGGATGAATTCAGTTCTTCAGCAGCAGTTTCCAGGATTGTGGTAGTTTGGCGTCAGTCACGTAAAGCAGAGGGTCATCTGCATAACATTAAACATCCAATGTGATCCCGATCCACAGGGAGCATGTGCAGGCCGACAAGCAGAGGTCCAGGAATCCAACCCTGAGGCACTCCGCATTACATGTAGACTCAAGCTTATAATCACCATGGAAACACCGTAGCCCCTCCCCCATTACACCTGATGATCCCACCCACCTTCCAACCCATCAGGAAGGATTTTCTGGTCCACAGAAATGAAGGTCAAATCAAGCAGCTCAAAAACGTTTTTGCCGAGTCACTGTTGACGTGGATGTTATGTCAGCATTTTAAGTCCAGTCTTAGTGCTGTCTGTGAGCGCCTAAAACCAGACTAAAGTTTGTGTTTCAAGTTGTTCATCTGGATCAAAACCTTTCCATCATTTTCATCCACTGACATTTGTCGTTTAAAACAAGTTTGAGCTTTAATGCAAATGTATTACATGCATTTTATAAATAGTTTGATGACTTCCTGTCTGTCTGCTCTTAAAAAAGCAAAGTTAAATGTGGTCAGGATATATCAATCAGTGAGAATCAGAATAGTAAAGGACAGGATTCAAATCCACTAAAGAAAAGTTTTACTCGTGATGAGAACAGAGGAGGCGGGGCTTCAGCTCTTCAGTTTATAACCCTTTATTGAATGAAGCAACATAACAAAGAAGACCTCAATCCCCTTTTATGAAAATAAATAAATGATTTTCTTTGAAGCCTGTAGCAGCCGTTTTGTCATTTCCTGTCGTCACTTTTACTGTGACACGGAAACGAGAGATTCTAAAGATGAGAGACGATTTTTGGCACGAGATGAACACTCGTCTGATGGTGGGGGCAGAGCAAGCTGCGGGGGAAATGGGTGATCAGCAGTGCATGTCGAGAGGCCAGGAGCTCTTAGCCACATACCCTTCAAAATAAAAGCTGGTAAAACCTCAGTGTTGCAGTGGTGACCAATTACAAATGTTTGTTCATGAATCAGCCAAACCCCAAAACAAAGCGACCCTGGTGTCGCCCCCGTTAGCAGGACTCCCATTAGTTTCTAATGACGAGAGCTAACAATGCTAATGAGCGGTTCAATGAAGACTTCTGTCCTGCAGCCCATCAGGAGCCTGAAGTCATGATGAAGATGAAGGCTGAAGACTAGAGAGGAAAAACGGGTCTGAACGGTGTCGTGGACGGAGGGAGGGGTGTGCCCTCACGCTTTTGTTACAGGCTCAACTTCATCGGGAGCAGCTGAACCCAGTGTCCTCCACGGCTGCACAGTTCCAGCACAAAAACCCAAATCTGGAAGATGTAATGATTGCTCAGGTGAAGCTGGGATCAACCATGAAACCCATAAAATCCTCTAAATAAAAGCGGGGGAGGAGGCAGCGGTGGAGGAGGCTGGCGTTTGGGGAAGCTGCTGATCTACTGACCACAGCACTGATGCTGCACAACAGCTCCGGCGTGCTTCCCTGTTCCGTTCGGCTGCATGTCAGCCGGACAGATCGGATCCTGTGGTTCCACATGTTGGAAAGTTCACCTGATCAGCGATGGACCCGAAGGAGGCGTTTGTGCTCGTTTCTGTGCTGTTGTCAGTAGTGCAGACTGTGTGTGGGGGTCAGGGTGGGGGTTCCAGGTGCTGCAGGTCACAGGTTTACTGCTGGTCTTTGAACGCGTCCAGGTCGAAGGCCGTGTCCAGGAAGCGTCGCAGCTCCATCAGGTGAGCTTTCTTGTTTCCTGTTGCCGGGGCCGCTGCCGACTCTCTTCCGGCGTACCTGGAACGTGTAGGTCAGAGGTCACCAGGGGAACAGTCACAGAGCAACAGCTGAGGATGACGAGGAGCAGCAGGATTACCAGACACCCTTGGATCTGTTGATGGTGGTCCTGATGCGAGGCTTCACGTAGTCGTAGTAGCCTTGGTTCTTGTGCTCCTCCTGACACCAGACCAGGTCTGCGTTGGAGAACCGCTCAACCTCTGCCTTCACCTGGTCGAACGGGAAGGGAGAGAGCTGCAGGGAGAGACGGGACAGGGTGAGCAGCCGCATCTTTGTTTCCACGGCAACAGTTTCCTTTGGTGTCTTAAAATGTGTTTGTCTTTGCTGCGGAGTGGTCATCCCTGCATCTATGGAAACGACAATCCTTGTGTTCATCATGATGGGGGCTCATAACACTTGAATTGTTCCAGCAGGAATCGAACATTGAAGAAAAGACGCAGCATCAATGAACGAGAATCATGCTGTTGTGGTTTTCTTTGTGTTTGTTTGTTTTGGGATTTCTGCTGCAGCTTTTAAACGGAAAAGTCAGGAAAGGCCAACACAAGTGCACATTATCTGCCTGCTGCACAAGTGTGTGTGTGTGTACCTGCTCCAGGCGTGACGCGTGTGTGTGTGTACCTGCTCCAGGCGTGACGCGTGTGTGTGTGTACCTGCTCCAGGCGTGACGCGTGTGTGTGTGTACCTGCTCCATGCATGATGCATGTGTGTGTGTACCTGCTCCATGCGTGTGTGTACATACTCCATGCATGATGCATGTGTGTGTGTACTTGCTCCATGCGTGTGTGTACATACTCCATGCATGATGCATGTGTGTGTGTACCTGCTCCATTCATGATGCATGTGTGTGTGTACTTGCTCCATTCATGATGTATGTGTGTGTGTACCTGCTCCATTCATGATGCATGTGTGTGTGTACTTGCTCCATGCATGATGTGTGTGTGTGTGTACCTGCTCCATGCGTGCTGCATGTGTGTGTGTACCTGCTCCATTCATGATGTATGTGTGTGTGTACCTGCTCCATTCATGATGCATGTGTGTGTGTACTTGCTCCATGCATGATGTGTGTGTGTGTGTACCTGCTCCATGCGTGCTGCATGTGTGTGTGTACCTGCTCCATGCGTGCTGCATGTTTGTGTGTACCTGCTCCATGCGTGCTGCATGTGTGTGTGTACTTGCTCCATGCATGATGTGTGTGTGTGTGTACCTGCTCCATGCATGATGCATGTGTGTGTGTACCTGCTCCATTCATGATGTATGTGTGTGTGTACCTGCTCCATTCATGATGCATGTGTGTGTGTACTTGCTCCATGCATGATGTGTGTGTGTGTGTACCTGCTCCATGCGTGCTGCATGTGTGTGTGTACCTGCTCCATGCGTGCTGCATGTTTGTGTGTACCTGCTCCATGCGTGCTGCATGTGTGTGTGTGTACCTGCTCCATGCGTGCTGCATGTGTGTGTGTACCTGCTCCATGCGTGCAGCATGTGTGTGTACCTGCTCCATGCGTGATGCATGTGGGTGTACCTGCTCCATGCGTACAGCATGTGTGTGTGTACCTGCTCCATGCGTGCTGCATGTGTGTGTGTACCTGCTCCATGCGTGATGCATGTGTGTGTACCTGCTCCATGCGTGCAGCATGTGAGCGTACCTGCTCCATGCGTGCTGCATGTGTGTGTGTACCTGCTCCATGCGTGCTGCATGTTTGTGTGTACCTGCTCCATGCGTGCTGCATGTGTGTGTACCTGCTCCATGCGTGCTGCATGTGTGTGTGTGTACCTGCTCCATGCGTGCTGCATGTGTGTGTGTGTACCTGCTCCATGCGTGCAGCATGTGTGTGTACCTGCTCCATGCGTGATGCATGTGGGTGTACCTGCTCCATGCGTGCAGCATGTGTGTGTGTACCTGCTCCATGCGTGATGCATGTGTGTGTGTACCTGCTCCATGCGTGCAGCATGTGAGCGTACCTGCTCCATGCGTGCAGCATGTGTGTGTACCTGCTCCATGCGTGCGCCATGTGTGTGTGTACCTGCTCCATGCGTGATGTATGTGTGTGTACCTGCTCCATGCGTGCGCCATGTGTGTGTGTACCTGCTCCATGCGTGATGCATGTGGGTGTACCTGCTCCATGCGTGCTGCATGTGTGTGTGTACCTGCTCCATGCGTGATGCATGTGTGTGTACCTGCTCCATGCGTGCAGCATGTGTGTGTGTACCTGCTCCATGCGTGATGCATGTGTGTGTGTACCTGCTCCATGCGTGATGCATGTGTGTGTGTACCTGCTCCATGCGTGTGCCATGTGTGTGTGTACCTGCTCCATGCGTGTGCCATGTGTGTGTACCTGCTCCATGCGTGCAGCATGTGTGTGTACCTGCTCCATGCGTGCAGCATGTGTGTGTACCTGCTCCATGCGTGCAGCATGTGTGTGTACCTGCTCCATGCGTGCAGCATGTGTGTGTACCTGCTCCATGCGTGCAGCATGTGTGTGTACCTGCTCCATGCGTGCAGCATGTGTGTGTACCTGCTCCATGCGTGCTGCATGTTTGTGTGTACCTGCTCCATGCGTGCTGCATGTGTGTGTACCTGCTCCATGCGTGCTGCATGTGTGTGTGTGTACCTGCTCCATGCGTGCTGCATGTGTGTGTGTGTACCTGCTCCATGCGTGCAGCATGTGTGTGTACCTGCTCCATGCGTGATGCATGTGGGTGTACCTGCTCCATGCGTGCAGCATGTGTGTGTGTACCTGCTCCATGCGTGATGCATGTGTGTGTGTACCTGCTCCATGCGTGCAGCATGTGAGCGTACCTGCTCCATGCGTGCAGCATGTGTGTGTACCTGCTCCATGCGTGCGCCATGTGTGTGTGTACCTGCTCCATGCGTGATGTATGTGTGTGTACCTGCTCCATGCGTGCGCCATGTGTGTGTGTACCTGCTCCATGCGTGATGCATGTGGGTGTACCTGCTCCATGCGTGCTGCATGTGTGTGTGTACCTGCTCCATGCGTGATGCATGTGTGTGTACCTGCTCCATGCGTGCAGCATGTGTGTGTACCTGCTCCATGCGTGATGCATGTGTGTGTGTACCTGCTCCATGCGTGATGCATGTGTGTGTGTACCTGCTCCATGCGTGTGCCATGTGTGTGTGTACCTGCTCCATGCGTGTGCCATGTGTGTGTACCTGCTCCATGCGTGCAGCATGTGTGTGTACCTGCTCCATGCGTGCAGCATGTGTGTGTACCTGCTCCATGCGTGCAGCATGTGTGTGTACCTGCTCCATGCGTGCGATGGCTACAGCTCCTTCCATGCCTCGGTTCTTCCTCTCCTTGGTCAGCTCATAGTAAACCTTCCCGGTGCAGAAGATCAACCTCTTCACCTCTTCAGGACGCTCAGCTGCCACTCCTCCATCAGGGATCAATCTTTGGAAGTGAGTTCCTGCACACAGAGGAGGATCAGATGAGAGTCCTTCTCCCTGAAAGTGTGTGAACACTAAACTATGAGAGCAGCTCAGATTACCCGGCAACATGTCGTCAAAGCTGGATCTGGCCTCCGGGAGACGCAGCAAAGACTTGGGAGTGAAGACGATCAGCTGCAGGCACAAACAGGAAGTTACGCTGATAGACCTTCAAATTAAATGTCTTAATGAAGTATCAAAAACTGATTTTGAAATGTAGCTTAAACGCTCGCCCTCTGCCTTCACCTGGTTGAATGAGAAGGGACTTGATTCACAACTAAAGTGTCAAAGCAGCTGTCACTTGTGTCTCCCCACCACTGTATGGCGTTAACAGTAAGAACAAAAACATTCTCCACTCTGATCATCTTCTAATCTGTTTCCAAAGTGTTCCCGGGGGTCTTTTAATTAATTATGATAATCGCCATTTTAGCCCAAAAAAAAAAAAAAAAAAAAAAACTCATTTTCTAGGACAGTTTCTAAAAAGCGGCAGGAGTTCATCAGAAATTCACTTCCATGTTGTGGGCGGGGACTAAACCTGGACTCATTTCCTATCATTGCTTTGTTTACACTTTCTCCCGCCAGTGTGTGTTTGTGTGTGTGTCAGTGTGTGAGTGGGCGTGTCCTCACAGGTTTCCTGAAGGGCAGCAGGATCTGCCTCCTCATAACATGGAAGTAGTTTGCCGGGTTCGAGCAGTTCACCACGATCCAGTTGCAGTCGTAGAGCTGGCGGACGGCGAAGTCCTCCGTGATGTTCTGAGGGACACAACCAGGATCAGAACCAGGACACCTTTCCCGTGTGTGTGTGTGTGTGTGTCTTACAGGCATGACATCCGGGTCGTCGTTGCACATCTGCAGGAACCTCTCTGGGCGAGCTGAAGAATGTTCTGGGCCCTGAAGACAGAAACATTTGAGGATAAAAATACAGGAAGCAGATGAACAGTTTGGGACACGTCCTCAGGCTGCAGGATGAACGGCGGCGGCCACTTCTGCAGCCAGCTCTGCTCCTCACCATGCCCTCCATGCCGTGCGGCAGCAGCAGCACGATGCCGTTCTGTCGGACCCACTTGGCCTGGCCGGGGCATATGAACTGGTCGATGATGCACTGAGCCGTGTTGTGGAAGTCTCCAAACTGCGCCTCCCACAGGATCAGGGCGTTGGGACTCGCCATGGCAAAGCCCAGTTCGAAGCCTGGAGGAGCAGGAATGCAATGAGTCCACAGGAAGGACAGAACGGCGAGGAGGAGGAGCATCGCACTCACCGAGGACGCCATACTCCGACAGGGAGCTGTTGCAGACGGTGTACGGCGCCTGGTCCGGGGAGATGTGGTTCATGGGAATGCAGGTCCGCTTGTCCACGTTCTGGTCATGGAGGACGTGATGACGATGGCTGAGAGGAGAGACGGACATGAGTGGACTCGTCTGTCCTCCGTCCTCCCAGATTTTGTTCCCCATAGAGAAAATTCTAGTTCCTGATTGTCTGAACTTTCAGAAATGATTTGATCCTCGCGTCTGGGTCCTGGCCCCGCCTCCACTGCTCACCTGAACGTCCCTCTCTCCACGTCCTGTCCCGACAGTCGGACGTGGATCCCCTCTTTCAGCAGCGATCCAAACGCCATGTATTCTCCCAGAGCCCAGTCCACCGTCCGGTTCCGGATCATCTCGGCTCGACCTTTCAGGATTCGACTCAGACCTGGATCAACAGAGTGCAGCACGTGTCACTTCCTTCACAGGTGGGGAGGAAGCCGCTTAAATCACTGCAGTTCAAAGGTCCCACACCTCCATGGATGGTGAAGTCCTCCACCGGGACAGAGGAGGCCACCTGTCCAATGTGGCTCAGATCCTCCTCGCCCAGTCCCGTGGAGGGACAACTCATGGACTTGGGCTGTCCATCCAGAGTGAAAAAACCTGGAGACGAGAGATTTTACAGAAAGATCAGACAAGGACACCAAGGAACGTTCAGACCAAGCTACTGAGCCTAAAGGCCGTGCCACACAGCCGCTAGTACCAGGAGACCTGGACGCTCGCCCGGGGGAGGGGGAGACCACCCCTCCAGCAGTCTATACTGAGTGCGGAAAGACCGGACGATTTGTGTAGAGTAGCCATTACGCCAATCGTGCATGAACGATGCCTGATTATTGTGCTGTTTATCTGCAGTTCATTAGTGATTTGTGCGTCCGTTACGTCATGTAAACGTGATGTGTGCGCCGTATGCGTGATAGAACGTCATACTTCAGTGGCTCATGTGTGAAAAGTCTGTCAGACAAACGCGGAACGATCATGGAAAGACACAACTTTGTGTTTGCGTCTCACAAAAATCGCACACAAATGCACAAGATTAATGTCATTATTGGGTTTAAACTATGTCAAATGTGCGTAAACTGTAATTCTCAACCGACCAAAAACTTTGAACAGCTCATGATCAAAACACGGTTCATGTTCTACGTTGGCTTACGTGTTCTTTGCGTGGTTTATTTATACTTCTGTAGTTTTAAAATGGTTCATTCTGGGGAAAATTTCACCAGAAGGCCACAACTTTTCTCACTTTTTCTACGTTTATTCACGTACGACCAACGTTCATCTGAGCGCTACATATACGCCGTGGCTGTGTGACACGGCCTTTACATACAACCCAGGTTATAACCTTCCTGATTCAACCATCCTGCAGGAATCCACGTTACACACCCATCCAGTCACTTCTGCAGCAACCATTGACTGTATAAGAGAACTGGACTGAGCCAGTGTGGCGTCAACCACAGAAAATGGTCCACTTCCAGCTTCAACCGAATTCAGGCGGCTCTTTTGTTTTTTCACGTTACAGACATCACCATGTTGGAGCCCGATGACGTCGTTACAACTGGTTGGTCTGAGTCAGCGTTTCTATGGCAACCACTCTCGCCAATCAGGAATGAGCTTGTTAGAAGACCACACCCCTGCCTACACGGAATCCGTCAAACATTTTGAACGCTCCGTGTGAGACCACATGCTTTTACTGAGGCACCTGATGGGTCAATTTAACACGTTAAAAATGATTAGGATTATTAAGAACATGTTAAGAATAAAGTACCAGATAAAGAAGGGTTCATCTGACCAATAGAATGAGTAACGGCTGTTTGTTTCTCTATTGAAGTCTATGGGATTTTGGCTTCTTGGAATTAGCCAGTACTTCCTGTTTGGAACGCCAGAGGGGCGGGGTCACTCAGGCCTTATAAACAAGAACATTCTAATCTCTATCCTCACGAAGGAGGCAGAGGTTTCCAGAGGACATTTATGTTTTTATTCACACTGGAGGGAGCCTGTGACCTTTGGTGCCTTGCTCAAAGACACACTGGCAGCTGAAGTTGCTCTACAGGCCGGGCAGCAGTCGGCTCATCTCTGCAGACGCCCCCCTTGGGTGGAGGGGTGGAGTCTCATTTCAGCCATTTCTTTCATCACTTCTACAACTCTAACCAGGTGGAGGACTGACAGGTAAATTTGACGCTCCACCCGTGTGAAGAAGAGCTCTTTCCAACCCCCTTCCGTCTGTTCAGGGGGGGGGGTTAGGTCACAGCTTGACGAAAACAGGCCCACATGGCGTGTGAAGCCCAACTGAAGCTCTTCTGTCTGCCATTTCATGGATTCTGTCCACAGACGTCATGAAACACGCCGCATGACTACTGCCCACGGCGGCAGATCCAGGACCAGAGCCCCCCCTGCAGGGAGCATTCAGACGGATTCTGTTGGATTAGCAATCCAGAGCGGCCGGTTCCTCCCTCTGGCAGATTAACCTTTCAAGTAGAAACTGCTTCAAACCAGACGGAGGGCAGAGGATTTCCCACACACAATCTGTTGCTCACTTTGATTGACTGATCAATTCAAAACAACTGAAGTCTTTTTAGAGCTGCTTTATAAAATCTGAATACTGTTGGTTTCTTCAGGCTAAATCTCTCCGCAGCAGCAGTCTGATGCTCCTTCACCTTCACTCTTCTGTCGGGTTCTTCACAGACGTTTTGGCTGTAGATCATCTTCAAATGATTGACGGTTCTCACATCTGTGGTTCAGGCGGGCCTGTGGACAAACCTTTAGGAGGCGTTTCTGAGCGCATGGAAACGTCTGCAGTGCTGTTCATGTTTCACTCCACCGCCATGACAGCAAACCCATTCAGAGCCTCCATTCTAGCCTCCTCTGCACTTTCTCTGCATCACTTTAAGAGCCAAAGCGGCTCCACCGAGCCCCCCCCCCCCGTCTCACCGGGCCAGGGCGAGTCCAGCCAGTGCTTGATGTGGAGGATCTTCTCGTCTTTGGAGCGAGCGTACGCCTCCTCGCAGATTTTATCGTACTTTGAGATTTCCTCCTGCACACAGAAGAGCAGACAGAAGCATTGACTGGGTCTCTGCTGGAGCTTCGTGGGTCTTTTGAAGGTGGAAGTGAGTGAACGTACCGATTTACATCGAAATACCGTCTGGTGAGCTTTTTAAAGGAGCTTATTTAAATGTTGCTACCGTCTTATTTCAAGTCCCACTTTGATCATCTTTTGATCAGTATTCAAAGCGTTCCCAGGGGTCTTTTAGTTAGGATTATGCCGTTTAAAAAAAACAAAAAACAACCCGCTGGCATTTTCTACATCATAGCTGTGGGTGGGACAGATGGTGAGGAGTGAGCCTGGGCTCGTTTCCCATCATCCCTTTGTCACACCCCCTCACACCCCCAACCCAACATTAGCGGTTCATCTAAAACGGTGATCAATATGGTATCTGTCCATCCGTCCAGTTCTGATCCAGATTCCAGCTCAGACCAGGAAAACGGAGACGTTCATGGATCTGTTGGTCTGACAGGTGGATGATCAGAAAGGGGCGGAGCCAGGAGCTTGTTACCCGCCGAAATACAAGCTTTTTTTAAACGGGAAAATGTTTCTGCTCCTGATTCACAACGATTTGAGTAAAGAAATACTCAGAAATGCCATTTTAATCTTAATTTGGTTTATATCTGTGCCACGTCAGACAAATGCCCCAAAAACATCACTTTCACTGGAGCGGGTCTTTAAAACCCACTAAGATGGTTTTTACTGCAGCTTCTTTCCTGAAACAGAGAAAACTGCTCTGATTGCTGCTCCAGATTTGGGAATAAACGTCAGGAATGAGAGTTTTGTCTTTGAGCCTAAACTGGTGTATGTGGTGCTTCTGTGGCAGTGAAGGCCCCCCCGACCCCCCCCTCCCCGGTGCAGTGCAGGGTTTTGACATGGTGGAAGCTGCGGGTTCTGCTGGGTTACCTCGTACTCCTGTCTGCTCACGACTCCCTCAGCGATCAGCTTCTCGGCGTACTTGTGCAGAACCGGCTTCTGCTTCTTGATCTGCTTGTACATGAGCGGCTGGGTGAACATGGGCTCGTCCATCTCATTGTGACCCATCCGGCGGTAGCAGACCTGCACACACGCAGACGAGCACGGCTGTCATGCCAAGAGCTGCTGGTCTGACTAAAGCCAGGCAGGAGCAGCTCCAAGTCAAGAGGATCCGTCTCCTACAGAACACCAGCAGACACTGAGATGGACGAGGGTTTCTGAACCAAAGCTATGTGGGGGACAAGCACACGGATGAACAAAGAACATGCGTGTTCTTCACATGTTCTGGAGCATTCAGAGAAAATCTCCGTGTCAGAAAAGTGCTGTTAGAGATGAAGAGCTTTGACTCAAACTGAATTGTTTCTTTACACTCTAAACTATTTGATCCCTGCAAAAATTTAAATATTTATACATATTATTTTTAGACATCCAAGGCATGTCACAGGTTTGTAGATGTTTTAACTCATTTTTGCTCTACAGTCTCATTAAGAGCTGGGTTACAGAAACAAAAGCATTTGACATTTGCTTTGTACTCTTGGCAATAAAACAAAACCAAATTGCCTTAATTAGAAGTGTTTATAAGACATCTGAATGTATTTTATTAAAACCAATAAACTCATAATGCGGAAAAGCCACATTAAATCTCAAAAAGTTTTAACATTAGAATAAGTGGTAGAGTTCAGATTGTGAAGATTTATTTAGCTAAGACGGTTTTCTCATTTTTCTCTTTTAAAATGAGTAATTCCTGCTTATCACACTAGTTTTTGTCACTAATCAAAATGAACTACAATGAGGTTCATTAAAAACTCAACAAATACAAACCACTAGCTTAGAACTAGCACAACAAATATGTGTTATTGGTGGTATAACATTGGTTTGAAGTACAGTAGTTTTCAAAGTCACAGTTTTTCCCAGTTTGGCCGGTGGTGTGACTTATCCTCCAGAGTGGTTTCTTAAAAAATAAATAACAGCTAATGTATTTTTTATTTTCTCAACAACAACCGACGTCTCTTATATTCCAAAAATGTGGTAATTCTCTCTAACAGCCAGCTTTTTAGCTCATTTTTGTGTGGAACTCCTCGCTTCTAGATTTCTCGTTGTGTAAAACAGACTTTCTCCAAAGACAGGTTTACTACTTTCCAGTGATTTTCTTTTTTAGGTTAGGCTTCTTTTTGTATTTTTAGTCCAGGCAGGCCTCCAGGATCAACATGCTCTGCTCTGGCATGTTCTAATTGGCTGGACACACGTGAAGCAGGTAATCGGTCATGTGTAGGGCTTGGATATCAGGAAACCATGCAGACACAGCGGCCCTCCAGGCCTGGAGTAGCCCACCCCTGGTGTAGGACGTTTATGTACAGCAAAACTTCACAACAGGCCCTTTTTGGAGAGAATCTTTCTGGGTTTAGGTCTGCAGCGATGGTTTCCGTGCAGTCGTCACTCACCAGGTCCACCACCACGTCTTTGTGAAACGTGGCTCTCCACTCGGCGGCCACCTTGCAGACATAGATGACGGCCTCGGGGTCGTCGGCGTTGACGTGGAAGATGGGGGCGTTGACGACCCGAGCGACATCGGTGGGATAGGGGGAGGAGCGCGCCATGCGGGGGTCTGTGGTGAAGCCGATCTGCAAAAGCGGCACGCTTACAAAAGAACAGGCGGGGGGGGAAAACCTGGGTTTGCTTCGTCTCGTTACCTGGTTGTTGACGACCACGTGCACGGTGCCGTGCGTGGTGTAGGACGGTAGGTCGGACAGGTGAAAAGTCTCGTAAACGATTCCTTGACCTGCAAAGGCAGCGTCTCCGTGGAGCAGGATGGACATCACCTGCAAACCCAAACACACTCGTGGAGAAGCTGAACGTCACGTTCTGACTCACTGGCCGAGTGGGCCGGCAGATCAAAGTCAAAGAAATAAAAAAATCCAAACGATGGCATCATCGGACACAACAAAAGGATACACTGAAAACACGCAGAGAGGAAGTCCCAACATACTTAAAACATGAAAAACCACCAGGTTCTTTTAGAGAAACGTTTTCTAATCAAGTCCATAATTGATTTCTGATAAAACAGGTTCACTGTGGGAAGGTGGGGGGTGGGGGCTCTGATTGACAGAAGACGTTTTATTCCTGATTCATTTTTATCTGAAATCATAACAGAAACATGTTTTTGATTCCTCTCATTCTGTCATTGACGGTAAAGATGCAGGCGTCCATCAGGGCTCCAGACTGCGACCAATTGGTCGCATTTTGCGACCAAAATTTGAGAGTGTGCGACTGAATTTTACATCCAGTCGCACATGCGCGACCAGTAAATTTGCCTCCCCCACCCTACGTATTTTTAATACATTAAACGTAGAAGGGGCACGTCAATGATCAATGAAATAATCAATGAGACGCGAGCGCACACGCACGCAGGCAGACACACACACTCGCGCACATACTCATGAAACGCGAGCACATATTCTCATGATGCCTAGGGGGAGGGGCCTAAAGATATTCACGCGCGCATCTGTGGGAAGGAAACGGAGACAAATATCGTCACACCCTGATATGTGCGTCTGAGCTATGGGTAAGTGAACTATTGATTAATTCTTCCGACCTGCGGCTAGTGTACCAGGGCCAGAGTCTACAGCAGGGGTCTCAAACTCGCGGCCCCCGCCTTAATATGATAGTTCAATCTTAATTCGGCCCGCCAGTTTGTATGAATGACACTTTTTCATTGTCGTGCGGGGAGATGACCAACCAATCACAGTGGGATAAATTACTCTTGGGGGCGTGGCAATGACCGGGCTTGAAAGCAGGACACCTGACAGCTCCCTCCCTCCCTCCCCGGACCACATTAAGGAGTTCCTTACTTTCCTTCAGAACGTATTTTTTCGCTCGTAATTTTCTAAATGCATGCAGTCCGTGCTGATCTTTTCTCTAGGCCGCACAGACCCGGAGGAAGGTTAGGGTTTTGGTTATCCGCGGCTGCGTGTACCCCGACCAAGCCGCTTTAGGAGCCACGCTCCCCGGGAGTCGAACCTGGAGATAATGTCCCACCCTACATTCTGCAGCTAAGGGAGCACTTTGAATGGCGGGACACGATTTTTTAGACACAGTGAAACACTTGAAATGCAACATAACGTGTTTGAGAGATAACTGCACTCACGGATCGTTGAACCAGCGGTGGGGGGGGTGAAGGCGAATGAAACACAAAGTTGGAGTTGTCCTTAATTCAATTAGTTTAATATTCTCTCCACTAACTGTGTTAATTATATTTTATTCTTATTTGATGTTTTTAATGTATGTAGCCTTTTTTTAAATTGGTATTTTATATTATTATTGACACTCAACTACAAACCTCAGGACACATCCCATATGCATGTTTGTAGTCCTCATGCAGCTTTCAGTCAGTTAGTACTAATTTCCACGGTACTCAGTTGCGTCCCACCCTTCTCTGATACTTTGTTTGATTGACAGGTGATGTGAGCAAAAACAAATTACTCTAACCAGGTGGCTTGCCTGATCCAATGGTATCTCAACACGCTTATTGTGTCCCAACAAAATTCCATCCGTTGTTGTTCATTGTACTGTCATACAGCGCGCTGCTGTAGTTTAAACTGTTGTTGCATCTTCAAAGTGGATAAATGTGACATGAATTGAAACATTGCACATGTATTTTTGCATCCTATTATAAAGTATTAGTAGTAATACACTGGCCGTATGCGCACCTACTGGTTGTGCCCTAAATTTTCAGTTGCCATGTGCTCTGTGTGTAGTCTGGAGTGTCCTGGGCTGGGACAGAGTTATATGGGTGGTGGTGGGGTGGGGTGGGGGGGGGGGGGGGGTCAGCACAATCCTGACTCTTTAAGGTTAGGAAGATGCTGCTACTATGTCATATGTAGAATATCCAGTCCTTATGAATGTTGTTTGAATTCATTCTGTTGCATTTTTACCTTCAAGTCGGCGCCGTGAAAACATCGTCAGTGACATTAAATCAGTATTTGTTCATTCTTTTTTCTTTTAGGGTGCAACAGGGTGGGTTTGTTTGTTTGTTTGTTTGTTTGGGGTATTAAGAAAAAAAAAAAGTCTGAATGTCTTTTACACTGTATATGTTGCTGAATACTCAAATAAAAAGAAACTTGGTACAAATCAGTATTTGGTCACATAGTGGCGACACACGGAACGACTCATGAGCGTCACAGCAGCAGCAGCAGCATCTGATAAGAACGCCGTCTCCAAATCGACACTTTCTGCTGTGAGTCCAGCAGGTTCATCCTCCAGTTCCGTCTCGCCTTGTGCCATCCTGTGGGGTCCAGACGACCCCACTCCCAGTTGGGTCATCTAGACCAGTGTTTTTCAACCAGTGTGCCGTGGGAGATGGTCAAGTGTGCCGTGGGAAAATGCCCTCAACTGAATATGACAGATCATAAAATACCTTTTTCTTTGTGTTTATTTGATTCTATTAAAGACATTTTGATAAAAATGACGGTACCGATTTAGCTGCAGCTTAATCTCAGTTTTAGGAAAAGTCCCGCCCCTTTAACTGTCTCCACCAATCATTCTTGGATTCTTAATCAGGTGTCATCAGTCTGACCAATCAGAAGTGGTTAAAGTCTTCACTTCCTTGTTGTGAATTCTGCTGATAAAGTCGCTCAGTTTCAAATAAAATACCAGCTAAAGCTCGTCTTTAGTGGTGTAGCTTTCACAGAATCCGGTGTCAGACCGTGGAACAAGAGAACAAAACAATGAAGCTCAGAGAAGCTGGTCTTTCTGCGGTCAGCGGATTTACGGCACTACATCTCCCATGATGCATTGGGTACCAACTCGTCTCTCCTCTTAACGTCTTGAAACCACAACGAACACAAATCAAACAGTTTTTAAATCTTTTAACTTAACTTTTATTACATCTTTTAGAGAAAAAAACAGCTGCAGCTTCCAGCGTTTTCTGCCACAATTATAAAAAAAGAATGTGAGATTGTGGAGGAACTGTTCAATACAGACTGAGTTTCTCCCGTTTTTTTTAAATTTTTTTATTTTTTTGAATGCTGGTGTGCCGCGAGATTTTTGTCAAGGTTTAAGTGTGACGCGACTCAAAAAAGGTTGAAAAACACTGATTTAGACCCACTAGACAGAGCTCTGAACCTTTGTTCTTCAATGATTTGTGATCTTCACTGGTGTCCATGGATTACATGAAATCCTCTCCACCTTTCTCCACCTTTGTCATGGTAGGGAGAACACCTCAATGGAAGGGGGGGGGGGGTCATCTGGACCCCTTAGGATAGCACAAGGGTTAGATGCAGTTCATACGTCCCGCTGCGTCATCAGCCAAATGCTACAATTTACAGAGATGACACGGGGGGGGGGGGGGGGGGTCTCGTGTCATGTACGCTGCTTGTAAACTTCACATGTGGAAGGAGGAGGAGGAGGAAGAGGAGGGTGAAAAAAAAAAACTCATTAAGTGATCAATAAACACGACTTCAGCTAACCTTTACTCGCCATTTGCTCACGATTGGCAACTGTTGATTTCAGAACTTGGTCAGCGGAGACGCTGCTTCCCTGCAGCATCATGAAGGTTTAGCAAAGTTTGTGATGCTCAACGACTGCCTCCTCTCAGACGCTGACATCGACACACCCACAACAGGTCAAATAGCTTCATGTGTGAATTCCTCTGCAGGACTTGGAAAAACATTCCCATTTCTATTTGGAATAATGTTCTGAATGAAGAGCAAACGTTCTTCTAAAAAAACAACACATCTGAGAATCGAATGTTAGAGACGCGTTTGCCCTTCATGCTGTAAACCCCGCGTCGCCTGAAGGAACTTCAGCAGGACTGAAGGGGGGGAAAAATGGTGCCGGGCGGACCGGAACAAAACTGCCAGTAAAATCTAAAGTTACTGTGAATAATGACTTCCTTTCAAGCATAGCAGAAAAACATAAGAAAAGCCGTAATGGCGTCATGTGCTATTTTATTTTTCAACCCTTGTGCTATCTGGTGGGGTCCAGATGACCCCACTCCCAGCGTAACGCTGGGAGTGGGGTCATCTGGACCCCACCAGATAGCACAAGGGTTAAGTGAGTGGCTGTGCGTCGGCTCCATTTACCCGTTTCCCGTCGTTGTCTCCGCAGTAGAACTGCTCGGCTTTGGTTTTGCCCTGAACCACGGGGTCCACGGCCTCCAGGTGGGACGGGTTTGCCACCAGAGATAAGGTGATGTTCCTGTCCGTCACCCGGTTGATGCGGCGATGGTACATTCCCAGGTGGTACTTCACATCTCCGGAGCCCTGCAGACGGCAGACAGGCGGTGAGGAGGAGCGTCCAGCAGCTCCTTCAGCTCAGAAGACCCGCCTAAACCCAGGTGACCTGATGCTTCAAACTCCATGTTCTCCTTGGTTTAAAGGAGTTCTGGTGGTTCAGAAGGCTCAATGAACCACAGATTTCCACAAAACAGGTTTTAATTGCCCCCCGAAGGGGACCTGGAATTTGGCCGTTCCTCTCAGAAGATGACGAGGAAGCAGAGAGGAGCTGAAGTGAGGTGAACACTCACTGCTGTGATGTTTCAGACTTTGATGTGTTTTTGTGTCTTCAAGCAGAAAACAGCATTTCGACTGAAATGACGGATGAAGGTTTCATCAGACCAGCATCGAGGAGCCCCCACCTCCGTACCTCATCAGCAGCCTCCAGCTTGGAGTCGAACTGACAGAAAATCTGCTCCAACTCTTTACGGATCACGTTTGCCAAAACGTTGAGACGACCCCTAAGAAAAAAAAATCACACAACAAAAAGAAACAGAAATGAGAGTTTGGTTTCCCGGAGAGACGTGTGAGAACGCAGAGGATTTTCAGCGGTGAGGTGAAGAGAAAATACTCAGAAAAAAACAGCTGCATGCTGGTAAACAACCAAAGAAAAGGCATTTATTTATTCTAAAAAGGCTCAACTTGATTCCAAAGATGCTAAATTATTTGACTAATGCGTCAAATGAAGTGAGATAAATGCTCTTTCAAATTAAGTCCTATATTTAATGCTAAATTGTCAACTAGATGACTAAATGGAATTAAAAAAATTATATTTGATTGTATTGTAAAGTTGTTGAGTAGAATTCCTAAAATAAACTAAATTAATGAAAACAGTTTAGTGTGAATGCCAGAAGGTCAAATGAAGCTGAATGCTCTCTTACAGGGGTGGGCAAACTGCGGCCCGCGGGCTGCATCCGGCCCGCCTCCATCTTTGATCCGGCCCTCTGAACAATATCAGAGACCCATGTTTATTTATTTAATCTGGCCACACGATCAAGACGTGACATTTTATTCCACCTTCTGCAGTCTGTGTTCAACCTGAAACCCTCTAAAATCTCTGTCAAACAGAACAGAAGACAGTCTTCTCTTTCTACGTCTCAGTTCATCTTTCCCGGTTTAGCTGAGCGATCATGCTGCTTTTCTTAAAGAGCTCCCTGTTCTGTGTCCTGATTGGCTGGAGACCTTGTCAATCATCTCCTCAGTCTGTGCCGTGTCTCCTGTACAGAAACACGCAGCTCTTCAGATCTACAGAAATCTGTGATCGATCAGATCTTTGTTTTCATTCATAGATCCTGGACCTAATTTCTATGAAGGTTTAAGAATTTAAACAAGAGAAAAGTTTGAAAATGTTCATGTCTGTCTGAGAAAAGTGTATTTATGCAGTGAGGAGTTTTACTGCCATAAATTTAAAACATCTGTAATCATTCTCTGTGGATTTCACCGTTCACTGTTATTTTTAGAACGTAACTTTTGCAATAAATGAGGAACTCTGTTCAGGTGAAAAGGTAACAGATATATGTGTAGCTGCAGCAGAAGACAGAGAAATGAGATTTTTCAGTATAACTGGATGAGAAACAGACGCGCAGCTGCAGAAACTGAGAGACGTATGATGAGCTCAAAGTCTCTTTGGAGTTATGACGGGAGAGGATCCATTATTTATTGTTGTTTTTTAAAAAAATGTCTCAGTGGGCCAATGTGGCCCCCCGAGTTAAAATAATTGCCCACCCCTGCTCTATTATATTCTACTATTGCGACACATGCTGCTAATCTAAAAACTATTTTTTTAATCAAATGTACAAAACTAAAAAAATGACAAAATCCTGAAAGCTAAAAACGCAAAATGGAAGAAAAAATAACAAACATACCAGTACAGAACGTTTGTATAACGAGTCTATTTGAGATTTCCACTGTAATGATATGAAGGACTGGACTACAGACAAACTCCTGCTTTACCAAGATGAAGGCAAATAAAAAGGTTTTAGACAAACTCAATAGTGAAGAACGCTCAACGGTGGAGTCGATGCGACTCCTCGGCCTGCAGCTGATAAGGGAACAGCAGAAATCTATGAAGAGTCTGAATATGCAGTCTGTGGGAGGGGCAGAGTCACTGGCTGCAGCATTAGCTAATAATGAAGCAAAAACAATCTGTGCTTAACGTCAGTTTCCAGAACAGATGTGTGGAGTAGAAAAGGGCGATACTTGTTATTCTGAATAGACTCATGTCTCAAGAGTTAGTCGCTTTTCATCAAAAAGTTCTGTTTGACCCATTAAATACTTCAAAATGCTACCAGCAGAGGGAACAAACATCTACATGTGCTCTTTCTTGTTCAGTAGACTACGTTCACGGCCCTCACTACATCCAGGCGTTCGTGGCGTTTGTTCACCTGTGCGGCATGCCCATGATGACGTACTCCACCCCGTTCTCCGAGGACTTATCGATGATGGTTTTCAGAGACGGGATCAGGGACTCGCATCCCTCCAGACCGAAGCGTTTCTCCGCGGACCACTTCTTCTGAAGAAACTCCTCAAACCTGCAGGCACACACAGGCCGATGACACCCAGGCGGTCGCGCAGGCGCCCCGGGGCCGTTGGGCCGGCAGAACAGACCTGGTGGAGCGGATCATGCGGGCCAGCAGCGTCCTCTTCTCCTCCGGAGTGAACTGCATCACTCCAGGAGTCTCGAACTTCTGCCTGATCCACTGACACTGCTCCAGGTCGTTGATGAACATGAACTCCACGCCAATGTGCTGACAGTACGCCATCTGCACAAAGACGCACAAACACCAGCAGATGAGTCAAACTACAAATCATTTTTAGACTTCTCCACGTCTGAGGTTTTCTGAATTATCGTCCCGACAGGAGAAAGGCTTCCAGCTTCCACAGAGACAGCAGAAGCCCAAAAACAAAGAACTGCCGCAAAGAGATCCACTCTGGTCATTTTAAATCTACTGTGTAAATCTCCTGAGAAAGCCTCTAGGGCAGCCGTGGACTGGTACCAGCGCCTGGGACAGTTGGTACCAGGCTGCAAAGAAAAAACACGACCTGCGCTTTTTCTGTTTCATTTCAAATCCGATTCTGAAGGAAGTTTTATTTTGGAAAACGTTTGGTTTTCCCCCACATGCGACTCGTTTTTGATGCAGGCCAAGTCGCTTGGTTAAAAAGTACAGGAACCACTTCCTGGAAGGGCCAGCTACGACCACTAAATCTAACCCACCAAGCTAGAAATAAATGTAGATAAATGTATTTGGAAGGATCCGGTGAGGAACAGAAGAAGAGCCTTCCACTTCAAATCAAAAGAGATGTGCATTTTATTTACCACACTTTAAAAGTCGACAGTTATGGGAAAATCTGTAACAACCAATAAAGGTTGAACTAGCAGCAAATATTTTACAGAACAATAAGGTAAACGTCCCCCTCAAAAGCAAACGGAAAAGCAAGAAGAGACTTTAAAAAAGAAACAAACACACAAAAAACATCAATCCCCCCACCTCAGCCTCGTACCGCCGGGGGGTATGAATGTTGTCGGACGTTAAACCCTACGTGGCCGTGAAAAGATTGAGTACCTCTGATCTAGGGGACACGTCTGACATCTAACCAGTCCTGTTGGCTGCTTCGTTACCTGCAAGTGTGACGGAAACTAGCAGGTAGAAAGAGTTTCTACTCTGATACGGTTCCATTGCAGCTAATGGGGGCGGGGCTGGCAGCACAGAGTCTTCCTGGAAGGGGCGGGTCCTCACTTTGTGATGTCACAATGTGAGAACCCGCTTGTTTTTGTGGATCGGGAGGGGCTGATGCTCAGAGAGCAGGATTTTAGAGGAATACTCAGAAATGTGTGAATGATTTAAACTCTGCTTTGGGGTCGTTTTTACTGAGGAATGAACATCAGAATACACACCTCAAAGTGGATTTTACACAAAGCAGGCCCTTTGAAGTTTAGTGTTAAAATAAAAAAGATCAGAAGAGCTGCCAGCCTTTGTTTTAGTGATGATATTAGGCCTTGATTTGCTCTTTTTATTTAATTTCTTTAGCCCAACCGCGAGCCCTGCCTCCCTCATCTTATTGTTCAATAAAAAAAATAAATAGATGAAAAATCAATCAATCATGTGTCTTTGTTAGGGCCCCCCCCCAGCCCTGGGCCTCCAGTGTTGTGGCTGTAACACTTGGTTTTAGGAGTTCATGCTGTTCCTGTGTTCTTCGTTTACCTCCAGGCGGCGGATGATCTCCTTCAGCGGCAGCGCCGTCTCCGAGCCGCCGATGAAGGTGGTGGTGGGCAGCCGGAACACCTTATCCAGGTCCGACTCATTCAAGCCGTAAAAGCCTACGCATCCCATCATGCATAGCGACACAGCAGGGAGGTGGGCAAAGAGGGAGACAAAAAAGGAGGGAGTGAATGAACTTTTCAACATGTGGAAGCAGATGGAGAAACTGTGAGAATGCATGAAAACGAGCATCTCGCCATGAAACAGAAATGAAACATGCAGGAGGAGGAGAGGAGGAGCCAGTTTGAAGAAGAAGCTGATCTGCTGCTTTCAGTTAAAAAAAAAAATCGGATTATTTCTGCACAGGAAATCAAGTCGTTTCTTCATGAATCGTTTTTTTGCTGCACAAACATGTTAAAAAAAGAAACGTCTGAGGAAATGAATAGTATTTAAGTCAAACTTATTGTGTAAATGAAAACGGACGGGGATACAAATCTGCTCAATAATGGAGAAACATTTTCTGTGGAATCAAAGGAAACGGAGGGACTCATTCCAGATACAATGCAGCACCACAAAGGCTGTAGCGCCCTCTAGTGTTCAGAGTCTTTACACACCCAAAAGTCAGATGAGCTTTAAAAAACACCAGGAAGCACAGATGAAGGCAGGCCGTTCCCCTCCCTGACTCCGCCCCCTCGCTCCAGAGGAGCAGGAAGTTCAGAGGGATCAGCATGGATCAGCTCATGAGCTCCAGGAGCAGTTAGGGAGGAGGAGTTACGATGAAGGGAAGAGGGCGGGGTTTTTGTTTCCTTCAGCTAGGTTGATTGACAGCAGGCTTGACCAATCAGAGCTCGTTTAAAAGTCAGGGCAGGACGCCAATCAGGGCGTGGCTTTGAGTTGATTTTCCTCTCCTTCCACCAGACGATGAGCAGAAGGAGGAAAGTTCTCCAGTCTGCTGAAACAAAGGGGTTTTCACAGCGTTGCTTCTATAAAGACTCTGCTGGATTCACTGCAGCTTCTGTGTGTTTGTACAACAGACACCTGAAGTCACAAACTCTGAATATACACAACTGCGCTTCTCCCAGACACACAATTGCACCTTCCACGTTGTGCAGGAACATTTTAGTCATCTCTGTTGCATAGTTTCATTTGGAAACCAACGTTTCAGTCTCAGAGGGGATCGAACCGCATCTGACCACACTACGGATGTGGGAGCTTGCAGGTCGGAAAACACCAACATGCCGACCGTGGTCCGTCATACGTGATCAGAAAAGGATGGAGTCCCGTTTCCATGACCACAAATATCTGACAACTGGGAAAAATGTGATCTTCTCCCTGCAGTAAAGCTCTGCCTCACAGGCTTCAGTCTTTATCAGAGTTTGCTGCCAAATAGAGATTTAAGAAAAACTATGATTTTATTTTTAACATCTGATGTCTTTCTGGTCTCTCTTAGAGCCTATAGGTCTTAAAAGGATATTTTATTCTTCACATCAAAGGGCCTATTATCATTAAAGTGTATTATCATTTTCATTCCAGCCAAAAACAATCCCAAACCGTATGTCTAAACCATTTATGCATCTCTGAATACTCCTCTAAAAACCTCCCAATCCACAAAAAGGAGCAGGTCCTCACATTGTGACATCATAAAGTGAGGACAGCCCCTTCCAGGAAGAGTCTGTAGTGCCAGCTCCGCCCCCAGGCTAACGTAAACGCCCACTTTCTTCGTGGAGCTAGCGGTGATCGGCTAAACGTCCATCTTTGGAAAAGTTTGGATGTTAGTTTTTGTTGGAGAAGCGCAGATGCGCCGCAGAGGCTGAATCTAGGATGACGTCATGAAATGGGCGGCAACCACAAGGAGAGAGAGGCGGAGCCTCAGAAATCGAGTCGTCTTACTTAAAAATGAGCTGCGAAAATAACTTAAACTCAACTTAACTATAAAAAATGGTTCTTTAGTGTGCCAAAGGTAATTTACTCTCCTATATGGATATGGTTTACTCTGAAAGGCTTTAGAAAAGCAGGATATGGGGTCTTTAACTGGAATAATTAGATCCTTTTTCAAACCTTTGCCTCTTATTTGAGTCATTACTTGGATGTCCATTTGTCTGAAGTACCACCACTCCTTAGGAAAACCTCGCCTGCTCTTGGTGGAAGAAAACTGGTTTCTTTGAGGTGTTGGAGGGTAAATGTTGCCGGCAGAGTTCAGAGATGGACCCCTTCATGGTTACAAACAGCAGTGGAGGGGCTCTTGGACCTGCTGGGCTCGGAGGCAGAGCACATCACAGCTCGTGGAGCCCAGAGGACCCATGCTGCCACACAGCACATCGACCAGCAGCCCAGGTCTTCTGAACAACTAAAAAAGGAAATGGGTGTGCTTCAAACAACTGTTACTCGTTAAAAATTCCTCCATTTGCAGCAATTCCAGCATTGCAGACCTTTGGCGTTCTGACTGATAATTTGCTGGGGTAATTGGGAGAAATTTTACTTCGCAAGTTCAATACCCGCCTTGCCCGCCCATGTGTCAAAGTGTCCTTGGGCAAGACAGTGAACGCCACCTTGCTGGTGGGGTTGGCGCCGTTGTTCGGCAGCAGCGCTTTGGGGCTTTGAGGAAGGTAGAAAAAGCGCTATACAAGTACACGCCATTGAGCATTTACAACAGACTCCACTACAGATAGAATAGCAGCTGCTGCTTCTCTTAGTAGTTCTTGCATGATTGGGAGGTGTGCTCTGGGTCATCCCCCCTCCAAAAAACTGGCTTCAATCGAGCGCTGTCCACGGGGTGTGGCATGGGATTGCAGAATGGAGTGACGGCCTTCCTTATTTAAACTCCCTTAACTCTGAACAAATCTCCCACCTTAGCAACCCCAGACCATCACGTTACCCCCACCTTGCTTGACAGATGGCGTCAGGCACTCTTTCTGCATGTATGTAGACGAGGGTCATTTGGTGTATAATTTAAGTTATGTTAAACAAACTGTTAGAGGAAAAAGGTCATTATGTTTTATGCAGTTTTCCTCATATCGCGTGGCTTTAGTTAGAGCCTGTTGGTAGTGTTCTCTGAAGAAAGGTGAACACACCGTTGAAGGAAATCTTCAGTTTCTTGTCAAATTCTCTCATGGAATAGCATTTATTTTTAACAACAACAGAGTTTCACATGATCGTTCTCTTTTTCTCTTTTCCACTTTGAACCTTTAGTCGACCCTGCAAACGTGATGCTCCAGATACTCAACCTGGTCAGAGGTCAGAGGTCAGTTTCAGCCTGTTTATTTCCTCCTTTGTACTGATCAAAAGGACGGACACCATCCAAACTGTCAGTTTAGTGATCCGTTTTCCCCTTGTGATAAACGCTTTTCCAACTAAATATGTGGTGGGTGGGTGTCACCTCACAAGCACACTTCATGACTACAGAGGGGAGGGCCTTCTACTCTAAAAAAAGAGGGGAGAGTCTACAGACGTTTGCACAGAACAGGACTGTAAGAGAAGCAGAGAAGCAGCTAACGACACGGAGCAGGCATCACTCTTCTGAACTTCTTCACGGTTCAGAGTTATATCCAGAAACAGCAGCTGCAGCAGGTTCAGGCCCCCTCAGCTGCACAAATGAACAACTCATGTGAATCATTTGTTGTAAAAAAAAAAAAATAGAAAAATAAACATCCAATTCTACTGAAACACTTTGCTGAAGCAGAAAACACTGAACCGCATGCTGCTCCGCCTCCTCCGTCTACAGCACAGCAGGCGGGAGCTCAGGACGACAGCCTGGTGTCTGCAGGCTGGGCCTGAACCTGCAGGCAGCAGGGTACGGGTCGGGTCATCCAGAACTTCAGCAGAACGGCACGCTGCTACAGCAAACTAAACACCAGCTTCAGAGCAGCGCTGCTTCTCGTACCTCCAACCGTGAGGATTCTCAGCCTCTCCTTGAACACAGCCAGGTCTGGAGGGGGGGCGGGGAGCACCAAAGGAGAGAAACATCCAGATGACGTTAGTGACCCCTACCCTGTTTAACACAGCAGCATCATCGGCGTCTCGCGTTCACCACCCTCTAGTTCCTGAGAGCTTTGGCTCTGATTCCAGACTGGAGTGGTGGACAGAGAGACGCATCAACGCCATGCTGAACTGAAACGCCATGGTTTCACACAGACACGCCCCTAACAGGAAGTTTCACAGCACAGCGCCTCCCGCTTTGGCAGCAGGAACCAGACTGACTTCTGAGAATGCCGGGTCAGCATTTTCACCACAAACGTCACACACATGCACTCAGAGACATCATGATGCACAGTCATCCTCGGTTTCTCCATCCGACTCCTGATGGATGTTCGTAATCCTTCAGCTTCATCGCCGATGCCAAGCAGATGAACCCACAAACAGTTAGTGCCACAAAAACAACCATCTTTATCAAACTGTTGATTACAAATATTTCAATATTTGATTACAAATGTTGCTGCCTTCCCATAAGCCCCTCTGGTTTACATTCCCATTTGGACGTGTCGTACATTTATAGAACTCTGCAGTTTTCAAGCATGTCAAAACAGAGACGGAGCTCCTTCTTTAAAATAAACCTAGAAACCAAGCAGCAGCAGTGCTATACGCTCCACGTTCTCACAGCCTGTAGTAACTAAAGATCTAGTCAGAGTTGGTGCAGGAACAAACTGTTGTCTGAAATAACAACAACCCCTTTAAGGATGGATTTAAACACTAATCAAAGGTTCACTTGAACAAGGCCGTGTCACAGCGTCAACAACTAAATGTTTCTCAGAAACGCCCTCGAGTGTTCTGCAGTGTCCGCTTCAAGCGGCAGAACAAACCTCTCAACCCTTGAGCTCTCTGAGCTCCTCTGTCCAGTCGAGTGCCAGAAACCATAGGGGTGTTTGACTAACCCCCGTCTCTGGAAGGACACCAAAACGGCCTGAGAAATGTGGCAAAATTAAAAAACCGTCTCATCTAGACCTGACCATGAGCTGGTAATTCATGCTTTTATTTGTTCTTGTTTAAATTAAAAGCTCTTTAAAACATCTGCAACTCGTTCAAAACTCTGCGAAAAGCATCTAACAGGAGCCAATAATCAAGCACAGAATCCCTTGAAGGTCTTTTTTCTGTTGTTCTAGGGCTGACTTTAGTACTTAAACATGAACAAACCTCTGTGGACATTGCCAGTCCCCTAAAGCTGCAATAAGACCAGAGGACGCCTGGCCTTTCAAGCCGTCGCTCCTCGTCTTTGGAACGCCATCCCTTTGTCATCACGACAGATCGACGCCGTCAAATGTTTTTATAAGTCAGATCAAGAAGTTTTATTCAGAAGAGCTTTCAGTTGCCTTTTGTGTTTTCCTTTGTTTGTATTGTCTTTGATATATTTATGATGGCTGGCTGTAATTTGAAGTGTTTTTACAATTGTGCAGCACTTTGGGATTTTTATTTGTACTACAGAAGAAAAAAACATTTACTTATTAAAGAAAAGTGAGACATCTGAAAGCTCTAAACGTTAACACCTGCAATATTTGTAGACATCATGTCAAGTCAAAAATCACAAGAGCGGTTGTGAAAACACAAGAAAATGTGTTTTACCTTTTAACAGCTTGATTTAGCATCTATAAAATGTAAGAGGGTGTAAGGGCGGGCATGCCGAGTTTAGTTCAGTCTGTTTAGTTTAGTCATCTGCCATTGTATTTTATAACAGCTTTTATGTTTTGTTCAATTACCGGTGTGAAGCCCATTGAGATAACTGGGGTGATATTGGGCTATGAAAGTATATATTGGATTAAAATATGTGCTGAAGTTGATTTATTACTTGGTTTTCAACTTCTGATCAAAACTGCACTGAAACGATCTTCCAGCATGATGTGACCATCCAACTGTTAGCACTAAATCAACACATGCAGTCTTACCCTTCTGACAACTACAGACATAAAAAGCGGATCCTAAATGAACCCAACACAAACCATCGGCCAGAGAAGCAGAACAATAAAGCTCTAATAGTTAAATATATACAGGCAAAGCTATGGACACACTAGCAGCATAAACAGCCTTAGCTTGAAAATAATAAAAACAGAAAAGGGAAACTCTTTAAAAAAAAAAATATATATATATATATATATATATATATAGTGGGGGTTAAAGTTGTGGTTCTTTACATGACATTTTCACAGACTTATCAGGAATGAACCACGTTAAAACCACGGAAGAAGTACGATTAAACCCAGCAAAGAACAAGTAAATCAACATAGGACATGAACTGTGTGATTATTGTGCTGTTTATGTGCAATTTATTAGTGATTTGTGCATCAGTGACGTAATTTGAACACGATAAGTGCGCCGTATACGTGATCTAAAAGTTCTACATCAGTGGTTCATGGGTGAAAAGTCTGTCAGACAAACGTGGAACGGTCCTGGAAAGACACACATTTGTGTATTCATCTTGCAAAAAATCACGCACAATTGAACAAGATTTACGTAATCATTGCGTATAAACTACGTAAAATATGCATAAACTGCATAATTCTCTACGGACCAAAATTTCAGCTCAAAACCGAATTCACTGAAAGACTCATAAGCTGAAACCCTGGACGGACATCTCTGCGCACATGGACGACTGACGAACACAAGAAACACGTATGAATGACGTATATCACGCATGGATCACGCAAGACCGACACTTCATACGTGGAAAATGAGCAGTAAAAATGTCCTCTTTCCACTGGAATCAATGGCGAACTGAAGAACGTCTGTGCAGCCATTAAGGCATGTTAATTATTACCAGATCATTTCATCATCCATACTTCAGAACACTAAAGTAACTAAGCTGAAAAAATCTAAAATCATATTTTAGAAGCCTTCATTGTTAATAAAAGCGCATCTATGACGGGTTCAAATCCCCTTTCAGACAGAAGATTGACTTAAAGAAGCTGAAGCTAGAGCTGTAGGTGGGAATGTTCAGGAAAGCTTCAGCTCGACAAGCACAGACACAGGAGGGTTCAATTCCAGCACCAGAACCGCCAAACTGAGACCCCGTCACTACGCTGCAAGGCACTACAGCACAGAACAGAAGGGAGGGGCGTTTCTCCTCACCCAGCTTGTCGGAGGAGGTGATTATGTCAGTGGGGACACACGAGTCCAGATCAGCGTCCAAGATGCCGAGCGGGTCCAACTGGGCCACATGGTGCCCCCGGATCTACAGGGGGCGACAACAGCAGAGAGCCCACCCGGGGGAGGAAGGGGAGGACATGAGGGAAATGCAGAGGGAGCAGAGCCGAGCAGATGAGAAGCGAAATGAGATGAGGGGAGTTACGGAGGAAACAGGATTTAGTTCAAAAGAAGAGGGAAAAAAGGAGGAGAGAACAGGAGAGGAATGACGGAGGAGGGCAAGTGGGTGGGTGGAAAAAGCAACGTTAATGAGGTTGGTGTTGGATCGGTTCCCTCGTTCTCACCGACGTCCTGGAAGCCGGAATTGACGGGAGCATCGTCAAAGTTCACACAGCTGATTCCCAGAGGGTCCAGGTGGGCATTGTGATGGCCCATCACCTGAACGCACAGCCAGCACACAGTTATCCCAGCGGATGGCACACATCTGCACCACCACTGAACTTTATCTACACAAAGACCGATGTTTCTGTTCCACAGATCCAAACATGACGGCTCCTGCTTTCATTCTCCAACAATGGACTCATTTCTCTATAAAGATTTGAATTTAAGAGTTTAAATAAGAAAGAAACGTGAAAATGTTGATGTCTGTCTGCAAAAGGTCTATAAAGTGTGTAGTCAGGAGTTTACAGCCTAGAAGCATCTACACTCTCTGGCCACTCTATTACATACACCTTGCTGGTTCCGGGTTGGACCCCCTTTTGCCTTCAGAACCGCCTTAATCCTTGGTGGCATCGACTCAACAAGGTTCTGGAAACATTCCTGCTCCATGCATGCTCTCATGTTGTTCTGACCCTACCATCTGAATGGTTCAGCAGACATGGAGACTCATCAGACCAGACAGCGTTTGTCCATCTTCTAGGGTCCAGTTCTGGTGAGTCTGTGTGAATTGTAGCCTCAGTTTCCTGTTCTTAGCTGACAGCAGTGGTACCCGCTGTGGTCTTCTGCTGCTGTGGTCCATCTGCCTCCAGGTTGGACGTGTTGTGGTTCAGAGATGCTCTTCTGTTGGAACCAGTGGTTCTTTGAGTTCCTGTTGTCTTTCTATCAGCTGGAACCAGTCTGACCTCTGACCTCTGGCATCAACGAGACATTTCTACCCACAGAACTGCTGCTCTCTGGATGTTTTCTCTTTTTGGACCGTTCTCTGTAAACCCTAGAGATGGTTGCGGGTGAAAATCCCAGTAGATCAGCAGGTTCTGAAACCCTCAGACCAGCCCGTCTGGAACCAACAACCGTTCACAGTCACTTCAATCCTTTTTCTTCCTCATTCAGATGCTGGTTTAAACTGCAGCAGATTGTCTGGACCATGTCTACATGACCACATGCATTGAGTTGCTACCATCCCATTGGCTGCTTCAAAATTTGCGTTAACCAGCATTTGGACAGGCGTACCTAATAAAGTGGCCGGTGAGTTTATAATCCTACTTCATTCCATCGATTAAAATGTAACTCCCACAATTACAGTAATGAGGGACCACTGTATTGACCTTTGTGCATGTTTTAGGAAAATGTTCCCTGGTGGAATAAGGCTCCATTTTATTCTGCAGAAATGTTCATTATTTAAGGAACATTAACAGAATTTGATGAAGCATTTATAAAAACAATAAAGTCAGATGTTTTTGTCTTTTTACAGATCATGATGACCTCAGCTTTGACCTTTAAGATTTACCAGCATTCACAGCCAAACTTCTCCACACTCTCACATTTATGGCAGGATCTTTTGGTTCTCACACGTTTGTTTTTGTTTACAGCGGAACAAAATCCAAAGGAAAAGTCGAACTTGACAGAAAGTCCCACAGAACTCAAAAAGTGGAATAATAATCTACTGGTTATACCCATTTAAGTGCATCCTCCATAAGTGAAAGCAGTTGCTTCCTGTAACCATGACGCTGTTTCTTTAGGTCAGCTTTGGAGCAGTGTTTTGCAAACTTCTGCAGATCCTCCATTTTTCTGTTTCTCTGCTCTATCCACATCTACAGGGAGGTGAGCCCCAGAGCTACGTCATGTTTTCAACAGAGACCTGTGCTGGGTGAGACGACACACATCCTCCATTTCCCCTTTAGGACTGGTTTCAGGTGTGGTTACTACAGCGCCCTCAGTTGTTACCTGCCACAGGTGTGTCTGGACACAAGTTAAAGGAGCATAACAGGCTGGAAAAGCCATTTCTTGCCATTTTGACATGTAATTTTGTCTCGCTTGTTTTTATTTCTGTCTGAATTCGTCATGTTGGATTTTTCCGTTTGTGTTGTTCCAGTGCAAACAAAAACAACAAACCCACAACTACTCAAACACTAGTGTTTTGAACAATATTCTGACAGAAATCTGCTGCTGTTGATATGTTTGGTCATGACCAAGTCTCACTTTGTTTGTGTCCATCATCTTTAGTTGTCTTTGCCTGATAGTTGGAGTCAAACTGGATGAAAGGATGAAACCAACACCGTGAGACAGCAGAAGAAGACTCCTTCACGTCAGAAGTCCTGTGCGTGGTCGTACCTGGTACGCTCTGATGAGCGACTGCACCGCCAGGTGATCCTCCACCAGCTTCTCCACGTTGGGCTGAGCTCCAACCAGCGAGGAGAGCTGTGGGACGGCGAGGCCAGGAGCCGCAGACAGACTCAGAGGGGACTGGTAGGCCGCACCGGGAGGGGCGCCGGCATTGGCGTTTCGGAAAAACACATCCCATGACTGGACAAGGAGAAGAAAACAGACTGTTGGAGCAGAAAAACTGGGATTGTTATACGAGACATAACAGCTGATATGACAACAATCTGAGGGATGCACGGCTGCTGCCATGGTAACTAAAGCTGCATGGGATGTCGAGTGTACGGTTGGAATGTCATCCATGTTTTTAGGCTCTGAACTGAAGCACTAAAGCCTTTTAGGAAAGAAGCAGCCGGCCGAGGAATAATAATAATAATAAAGATTAGAATACAAGACGTCAGAGGTGTCAACAGATCTGCATAACCAGGTTTTTGCACTGAAACCAGAAAACTTCATGGAAACAGTGAAAGTGAAAAGCAGCTGCAGACAGTTTCCTTCATGCAGAACACCTAACCCTCACGGCAGGTTTCAGCTACTGCGCTAATCTGACAACACAAGGTCACACCTGGTTATGAAACCACAGTGTAATGAGACACCTTGGTGACCTGCAGGAACGCCGCCGTTCACAGCAGGAACGCCGCCGTTCACAGCAGGAACGCCGCCGTTCACAGCAGGAACGCCGCCGTTCACTGATCTGACAGCAGCTGTGTGTGAATGAACTCCTGCTTTTCACTCACTTCTGCCAGACAGACAGGTCTGCTGCCGTCACACCTGAGCCACATTACCCAGCGGGTCAATCTGACCCGTGATCAGCTGCTCAGAGGAATCTGACAGATCCTGTGCTTACGTAACCGTCCTCTGTGATTTTCTGTGATAATTGGAGCAGAGGTCGAGTCTTTCCACTCTGCTCACGAGTCCAAATGAAAGTGGAAGCTGCTGAAGCTGCAGCTTCTGCTCTTTGACCGGCATCACAGCCGTTTGGGCTGCTTTGTTGTCAAGCTCAGTCACAAAAGCAAACTCATTTTTGTTTTTCAGAAATGCAGACATGGAGTTTATTTCTGTGACTCACACATGGCAGAACAACGAAGCTGGAGGTGGAACGCACAAACATTTCTAAACACTCACAAGTAAAGATGGTCAGAAAAGAATTTTAAAAATGTAAACAGGAGAAACAAGTGGCAAAATCTTCAAACTGATTTCACATCTTAAATGCTATTTTAATCGATTATATTTAATAATTGACACAAAAAGAACATCTTTAACTGTTCAAAATAAAGCTATAAATGACTAAAGCCTTCACAACTGTGAAACTTTTCTAAATTGTTAAAATGATGGATAATCTTTCCAACCTAAAGTTTGTCCATTTTCTTGACTCACAGAAATTTTCAAAAAGGTATTTTAAGATTTTCCAATTTCAGAGGAAGACTACTCCGTCTTTAAACCTATTCATAAGTGTTTCCAGTAGACTTTAATCATGATTATGCTCTGTGGTTTTCTAGAACATATTTATTGCAGAGCGGCAGGAGTGTGACTGCTGGCAGGCAGTGAGCCTGCACTTACTTCCCATCATCCATCATCAGAGTCTGTGATTTTTATACCAGTGTGCTGCTACTTATCTTGTGACTTGATGATTCTGGTTTTATTAAAGATTGGCTTCTTTTTATCCAATTATTAGTTTACTTTTTCAAATTTGTTCATTATTGGAAAAAAAAGGTTATTTTCCTGATATCTTTAATGAATCCATTCTTTGCTCTGTATTTTCTTTAGACAGATGTGTGGATGAAGGATGTCAAACCAAACCAACCGTAATGCTCATAGGTGCAGCCGTCTCATGCCTTACATAAGGATAGCAGAATACTGCAGCAGTAACAAGCAGATGAATCCATTTCTGCTTCATAACCCATGCTATAAAAAGCCTTTTTAAACAGATCCGTCGCTTCTCAGATCCTAGACAATTGATACAAAACCCGTAGATTCTCCCAGTGACCCCCCCCCCCCCCTCTATAAAAAGCTTTGGTGGCAGAGCGTCACCTCGTGTCTAGAGGATCCGGTTTCACTCACAACGGACAGATCATGTGAAGGTACTATGTACTGAGCTCTGCTTTGCAGTTCTGTAAAAACGTTAATTTTGTTTTAAGAAAGATTAAAAAATAAAAAAAGTAATGTTTTCCTCATTTACAACTTTGATCCTGCAGAATGTAATCCTAATTTGGCCGGTCCTCTGGTTCTGGTTCCAGGAGAGCCCAGTGGCCTTCGTTCCCCCTTCAGCTGGTCATGTGACTACGGCTAATATTAGCCTGCTGCCCTTAACCTGTCAGGAGACTGAAACGCCATCAGCAGCCCCGCCTTGACCGTTCATGGGATTTCCCAAGCTCCCATGAAACTTCACTTTTATTCATCGGGATGACAGGAAAGCAAGATGTTGGTGGATTGACAAGCAGCCACAATCCTAGCAAAGCAGACCTGACTGAGCGTGGTCGTTTTAGCTATTACTAAACAATTCTGTTATTTTGCGTGATATAACGTTTGTTTGTGGTGTTGACAAAGGTTTGAGTCCAACAGAAGCTTCCAGATCATTTTCTCAGGGCTGAAAGAATGTTCAGGCTTTTCCTAAACATCTACAGAAAAAGAAGAACCGCGTGTGCGCGACTAAATTTATGAAGATTAAAAAAAAAACACCAACATTTTTCCTGCTGATCTTCTGCCTAAGGTGGTGATGGTTTGATTTTGTGAGCAAGGCGCCTTTATGGTTAAGTCCTTTGACTTCAGACTTTAGGTTGAAGTCAAACTAACTTTAGGATTCCTTTATCAGCTCTGCTTTTATCTTTTCATATTTTAATGCACAAACCGTGGAACAGTGGAAATTCACACCTGCCCTTCCTCTCCACACCAGTAGGGGACACTTCCTCACCTTGTGAACACTCTTGGGATCCTCCAACCAGGCGTAGTACATCTCCTCCACATAGTTGGAGCTCGTCCCATTAAGAAACGGCTCTGAGGCCACAGGTGCAGAGTAGCACCTGATTGGCTGAAACGTCCTTGTGTTGCCTGTGGAGGCCACTGTGATTGGGCGCTGCTGGCCGACAGTCTGTGCCGCCTGCGAGGCGGTGAGCGGGCGCAACCGCGCCGCACAAGTCCTTAAACGATGCATGAGCAGTCCTTAAAGAATCACGCACACGGTGGTGCCAGTCAGTCCGATGGGCCGGATGTCCCGAACAATCAGAGAAATAAACTCCACCCAGGTGCGTCCCAAAGCAGGAGGGTCCTGATCAAACGTCCACTGTCCGCTGAAAGAGAGAGCGACTAGTTCAGAGGAGACTGGGATAAATCTGCACTGCTTTTCTAGTTTAGGAAGAAAACGGCTAATGTTGACACCAACCCTTTTAGCAGCTTTGAAGGAGTTTATTTTAGAAGGTTAAGCTTTTTCTTTTATCTTTAGGATTTCAAAATGTCATAATTTGAATAACGGTAAGAGTGGTTTATTATTAGAATAGTCTTAAAGCACATATACTTTATAAAAAAATAAATTCTACACCAATAGTGTCATGTTCATATTCCATAGTAAAGGGAGAAAAAGGAGGCCGGCACACCACAGTCATAATGATGGAAAATGCCATGTTTGACTCGACTTTCTTGCATTTTTTATTCACTTTGCTCTGCAGCAGATTCAGTCTTTCACTTTTTTCAAAAGTAAAAGACAATAAAATTGGCTTAATGGTAACAAAACCCTAAATAAAGTGCATTTTTTTAAACGTGACTTTGTGGCTCTTGCTGGGTTCTGGTCAGTAAGAATCTTGACCAAATGACTCTTAGCATTGAAACGGTTGCAGGTTGTTGCCTTAGCCCGATGTTACAACTGATTTAACCTTCAAAGACGAATAAAGTCTGGCTTTAAAATTCCCATGTCAACTTGCATGGATTCCAAGGCCGGTCACTCCCTTCACCTCAGCTTGGTTGGAGTTCCCTCACTGCCGTGCTCACACTGACCTCGCCCATGAGCCCAGGCTCACCTCCGAGCAAAGATCATCCAGTCAGGACTCTGTGTTCTCTTAAGCTCTTTGTGCCGTTTAAATCAATCAAGTGGCTTTGATGGAAGATGTTTGTTTGTGCTGCACTTCAGTAAACCTTTACTGAGTGATGTCATTTTTTCTTTTACATCAATGATAAGAATTTAAGGGTCTATTGTTCTGTTCTTCAGCCTGTCAGAGTAAACTATATCCATTCATGATAATATATTACCTTTGGCACAGTAAAGAACTAGTTTCTTTATGAAAGATGACTTATTTTTGGACCTCATTTTCCTCCACAGAAGTGAGATGACTCCATTTCGGAGGCTCCGCCTTTCGCTCCTTGTGGGCGCCGCCCATTTCATGACATCAACCTAGAGCCTGCGTCTGCAGCGCGTCTGCGTTTCGTCCACAAAACAAACATTTGAACATTTGTAAAGATGGATGTGCAGATAAAATGAAAGAGTTTAGCCGATCACCGCTAGCTCCACAGAGAAAGTGGGCATGTGTTAGCCTGGGGGCGGGGCTGGCAGCAAAGAGTCTTCCTGTTTCCCCACTTTGTGACGTCACAAAGTGAGAACTCGTGGGAATAATCAGAAATGTGTGAATGGTTCAAAATACTGCTATGCAACATTACCAAACACTTAAAAGCCTAAAAACGAGGATTTTGTATGACATATAGGCCTTTTAAAACTCTATATGTTGCATTTCTAAACTTATTTCCAAATGTGTTAGAAATCAAACTCTTGACAAACCCAAATCACATATTATTTTATACATTTTAAGACTAGAAAACACCTCAATAAGCTCTGGTCACTTCATCTTAAGTAAGGTCAGGAGGGTTGATGGAGCTTTCATTTCAACTCCAAAATGCTGAGAACCCCCAGAGAAAAAAAAAAAACTAGGAATTTACTCCAAATTTTGGTTTCCTAAAGTTTGAATGTTTGTTTGGATTGCAGGGTAAAACCCAGGGAGAACTTGCAAGCCCTAAACAGAAAGAACCAAGGCGGGACTCGAACCAGGAACCCTCTTAGTGTGAGCTGACAGCTGAACTTCCTGCAAACCTCCAGACGTGACGGTGAGAGGTGAGCAGCTGATCTGCAGACGTCCGGGCCGGTTCGCGGCTCGCGCTCTGCTCCGGGAGGAGGGGCCGGCTGGACCCAGCGCGCTCGTCCGGGTCGAACCTCCGCTCCGCTCCGTTTGTTCCCAAAGTTTCGGTCTATTTTTTGACCTTGTTTGAGCTTCAGCCCTTGCCCTGCTGTATCGACTCTCATTCCCTTCACCCTGACGGGTGCCCGGCCACCGGACCCACTGATTGGCTACTTGTGACACGCCCCGCCCAGAAACACGATCTCAAGCGTCCCTATTGGCTAAATTCACCGTCAATCACTTTGTCCTTTCGCGAGTCATGAGTTACAGAAAACAGTTTAGCCAAAACACCGACAGTGATCGGCGAATGGCTTTCCTCTCTGGTTGCAGTGTTGGCGTTCATCCGTTTCTACGTGACGCCGAGGAGGCAGACGGTTAAACAGAGAGGCTGTGTCGTTAGCCGGCTAGCTAAGGGGAACTGCTTCATGTACTGGCACGTTTGGCTAGCCGATAACAAACGCTAATTTAAACAACTCAAAAACTAATAGATACTAGTCTTTGTAAACAACAAACAGATAACAGCCAGTCACATATTAGGCCTACTTTTACTGGTGACTAGGCTCTCATGTGAGCAGTTTACCTCGGCTGTTAGTCTGCAACCAGCTAGCATGCTAACAGGCAGTGTGTCAAATTCCTCAGTCAGATCCACATGAACAAATGTCGCCAAACTGCAGCTAAAATCTCCTTTTGAGCGCAAACAGGTTCGAACCTTAACTGTCACAAACTCAAGTTCATTTAAAGGTCATAAAAGCGGGACTGCTGACCTCAAAGAGTGTCTCAGCGGCTCTTCTCTCGGCCGGTATCCCGGATGCCCTTCGCCTCTCCCGGTAAAAACGATGACGGTTTAGGGCGCAGAGCGTGGAAGAGGCCAGCGCTGACGTCATGACGTACAACGACGGGGGTGGGGCTCCCTGATTGGCTAGATTGCTCGCCGGTCTAAATAATGTTTTTTTTTTTTTTTTTTTTTTATTAGAACTTCCAAAGATCACATCCTCATAATAGAACGGCGAAAAATAAAGATGAAAAAATAAAATAAAATTAGAATTGCAGCCTACTACAAAAGGCATATCATAATACCAGGGATTACAGTATGTTATCTTGAATGAAAGTGGACCGTTTGCTTGCATTTGTTTTTCATAAACTTTAGTGATTTAAAATATGAATATATCTCCTGATAAAATGTATTAAGTAACGGTTTGATGTTTAAGAATCTGCTCTTGTGAATACAACATTTCCCAGATATTAATAAAGTATTAAATGCCAAATTGAATAATTTATCACCAGCAACCACTTCAAAAAACACTTTGTGCTTTTGTAACTGAATAAAAAAAAGAAAATTAAAGTTTGAACACCACCACACACACAAAAAAAGAAGATATATATATATATATATATATATATATATATATATATATATTAAAAAAAAAACGCCCCTCTCACCCTCCGCGGGTGGTTTCTCCTCCAAGCTCGGGTCCTCTACCAGAGGCCTGGGAGCTTGAGGGTCCTGCAGTATCTTAGCTGTTCCTAGCACTGCACTTTTCTGGACTGAGAGGTCTGAGGTCTTTCCAGGTATCTGTTGTAGCCACTCCTCCAGCTTGGGGGTTACTGCCCCGAGTGCTCCAATTACCACAGGCACCACTGTCACCTTCACTTTCCAGGCTTTCTCCAGTTCTTCTCTGAGTCCCTGGTATTTCTCCAGTTTCTCATGTTCCTTCTTCCTGATGTTCCCATCGCTTGGCACTGCCACATCCACCACAACGGCTTTCCTCTGTTCTTTATCCACCACTACGATGTCTGGTTGGTTCGCCATTACCATCCTATCAGTCTGGATCTGGAAGTCCCACAGGATCTTTGCCCTCTCATTCTCTACCACCTTCGGGGGTGTTTCCCATTTTGACCTTGGGGTTTCCAGTCCATATTCTGCACACATGTTCCTGTATATTATTCCAGCCACTTGATTGTGCCGCTCCATGTATGCTTTACCTGCCAGCATCTTACATCCTGCAGTTATGTGCTGGATTGTTTCAGGCACCTCTTTGCACAGCCTACACCTTGGGTCTTGTCTGGTGTGGTAGATCTGAGCCTCTATCGCTCTGGTGCTCAGGGCTTGTTCCTGAGCTGCCAGGATGAGCGCTTCAGTGCTGTCCTGTAGGCCAGCCCTTTCTAGCCATTGGTAGGATATATATATATATATATATATATATATATATATATATATATATATATATATATATATATATATATATATATATATATATAAAATCAAGTGAGCACCCCCAAATATTGTTTCTAAATCTTTTGGTTTCTGGTGTCCTTAGACAGCTCTTTGGTCCTGGCCATAGTGGATTTTGGAGTGTGACCGTTTGACGTTGTGGACAAGTGTCTTTGCTATTGATAACCAGTTCAAACAGGTGTCATTAATACAGGTAACCAGTGGAGGACAGAGGATCCTCTACAGAAGAAGTTACAGGTCTGTGAGAGACAGAAATCTAGCCTGTTTGCCATTGACCAAATGCTTAATTTCCACCATAATTTACAAATAAATTATTGAAAAATAAGACTATGTGATTTTCTGGATTTTTTGTTCTAGTTAAGGTTTACCTGCCCCTCACTATGTTCAAATGTCGAATAAGATCCAAGAAGCCGACACTGAGAGGTGAGTTTACAATTCCACACGGCTTCATTTTTACGACACACACGAGAACAATCACAACTGGTTTAAAGATTGTTTTTTAAATAATGTTTTATTGTATAACACCCACACTTTTTCTCCTCTTTGGTCATCATAACACACAGCAATCTGTTGGGGCTGTGTTGTTGCCACGGTAACCCGAAACAGTCTTCATGCCGGTAGCCCTGCTTTGCTGAAGCTCTAGAAGGCCAGAGATCAGAATAATGTTGTAAATGTTCAGAAAGAGTTCACATCGACAGTTCTCTGCTTTATCACGGACACACAAAGTTGAGAAGATCAGATCCAAAACTATCTTAACGCAACACCCATGAGGAGTGTTGCCATGGAGACGTAACCTTTATCATAGAGTGGTTGGTTTGCCTTCAGGCGACCCAGCTTCACCTACGGAGAGCATGCTGTGTGTGTATGGAGTTCAACGTGGATCACCCGTGGAATTCAATTCAATTCAATTCAGTTCATTTCTATAGCCCAAAATCCCAACAAGTCGTCTCGATGGGCTTTGTACCGGTAAAAGTAAACATGAAATCAAAACGATCATAAATACATAGAATTCAATAGGAACAATTCTAAACTGAACTAACTAAACAGCCTAAACTAAACTGGCATCCCTGACCTTAGACCCTCCTTCACGGTAAGGAAAACTCCTAAAAAAACGGATTCTGGAAAAATCGAAGAAACCTCAGGGGTGTCCACATGAAGGAGGGATCCTCCCCCAGGACGGACAGGTGATGGACCAGAACTCTAAGAGAAGAATTAGCTGGTCAAACTCTACAACTACATGTTTAAAGTTCAGGAGATGAGCTTCATCCGGATGAGTGTGCATCCCTGTCAGGTTGGGATGATAAAAACTCTCAACATGAAGCACAACGTGGACATCTTTATTCACACGCCTTTATTTTGACACAAATCTCCAGTTTCAGACTCATATCAGCAGATTGTCCACGTTTGTTGGGATGCATCAATAGTCCTATTCTATCAGGTGTTTCTGCAGATTTGACACGGTGCTCAGGAGTACCTTCACCGAAAAGTACTTCACTTAAAATGTACTCGAGTATAATTATAGCAAGTATACTTGTCCAAAGTCTGGCCCAAGGGTCAAATGCGGCCCACAGGTCGCCGTCATCAAATCCATAATATGCTTCCCCATAGATAAAACGGTGTGTAGGATTCCTTGACTGTGATTGGCTAGATTCTGTCACAATACGTTGTCAACCTTTCTGTGACACTTTCTGGCTCATTTCTAAAATGTTGACTGTAAATGAAACGAACAGATTTGTTCCTTCCAAACCCGTGTTCTGTACGTCTGAATAAGACAACTGCTCCAGTTCTTCTGATTTAAATGTAGAAGTTTACAATGAGCATTTCACAGAGAAAAACAGATTTGGATGGTTTTTTTCCTTTATTTTCTGGACTTCAAATATGAAATTCATCATAATTTGGGTAAAACTGTAGACTTCCTTATTTCTTGTCGTCCACTTGAACAGACGTGTTTTTGCTAAGGGCGTGGCGCCACTGAAGACTGAGTTTACAGAAGCACGTCCTCATTTTCCTTTAGTGCCTCAAGTTTGCCTAAAAACAGCAAAAAAAAAGACTAAAATCTAGAAGATCTGAGCCGTTTTAATCATGAAATCATCATCAGTGTACAGTCAGTAATTCAACACTTGTTTACATTTAACATTTGAGTTTTAAAATCACATGTTTGAAGTTGGTCTAAAAATAGGAATTTAGAATTTGACACAAACATTTCGTTTTGATTTTTCTTTTCATCAGTTAGGATTTTTTCCTTTGATGTTTTCAGAACTTTAGCTGCACGGTTCTGTTTCCTTTGCCTTGTCACAAAAAAAGGTTCATTTTGTTGAGAATTCATCTGAGCCAACAGGAGAAGCTTTGAATCTTTAAATAAATGCTTTTTATGGGAATATCTCAGCAGACATTTGGTGAAATCATACAGCTGTGATTGTCACCATATCTTCCATTTTGAACTGAGGAAGATTGCAAAAATCAAGACAGTTGATGAATATATATTAATCAGAAAACATTTCAGGTCTGGAAAACAGTTCAATTATTATTTCATTTGGTTTTGAACATCTGTTTCCGTTGGGATGTGAACGCACGAGTCCGGATGGTGAACGGAGCGCCACGGTGGGGCTCGTGAAGCCGTCCCACGCCGATCCTCGGTTCTGACGTTCTGGGATGGGCTGTGGCTGGTTGAGCACCGACCTCACGCCGCTGACGGCGCTCACTCACAGCCTGAAGAACGGCGAGGAGGGGAGGCCACGCGTCGTTCACACAGAAGTCAGTGCAGATCCAGAACCAGCCATCGCGGTGCAGCGGGCGGCCGCCGGAGCAAGAATCCCTGGCTGGAGGCGGGTCTGAGCCTCCGGATGTAACAGTGCTGAAGCGTTAAGACAGACCTCGTCTGTGGTGACTCTACGTCTGAGACACCATTGCATAAACTCTGGTTACAATCCTGGGAGGAAGGAGCCGGGAGGGCCAGGTGAGGCGAACCAAGCGCACCCTCCAACAGGAGATGGGTGGGGTGGGGGAGTGTACATTCCTATGACAGCACTGAGCAGCAATGCTTTCAATAAAATAAAAAAAATAAGTGGAAGGGGGAAAACAGGTGCAAGCCCCGCCCCCGAAACTACTAACCAGCCAATCAGAGAAGAGCTGAGTCTTTTTCTTCCTAACGCCACTGGAGGTTAAATATGGGCACCGCATGGAGGGAGTTTAGCAACTAACCAAACAGAAGTTTATGAATCAGGAGGCTGTAATTCTCTGCTGCTTCTTTTCTTTTTTTCTGTCAGGTTGCAGCTAAATGTGGATGAAAACGATCAGAAAACGGGCGTGGTCAGCAGGTTCCTCCAGCGAAAATGAAGATGTTGAAGCTGTTTTCACACCAACTCGACGGCCACATGAGGACACAACGTTAACAGTAACTTTAGCTGAACTCTGGGAAAGCAGAGGATTGTTGCTGAGGGCTCAGACGTCTGGGTTGTCCTTAACTCTTGACAGTAAACCAGGAGATTTAGGATCTTAAAGAGCAAAGAGTTTACATTTGGATGAACAAAAGAGGAATTCTAGCTTTTTTAAGAAGTTCTTTTGAATTTTCTGAGAACAATCTGAGTTATTTTATGACTTTTAAATCATAAAAACAAATTTCTGATTTTTTTTTCAAAAGATTCAAAAGATGAAGATTTTTTTCTATAGATTTTCATATTTTGTTAGAAAAGAACGAGCAATCAGAAATTGTAACTTGAACTCTGTTTTGGGCGTCGCCCTCCAACATCAGAAAAATATCATTACCTAACCAGCTCACCAACTACAGCCTGATGCGTTCCTGTTAGCCAAACCTTTCTGAGTGGCTGAACGCTCACCTCAGTCTCCTGCGATCTGATTGGCTGGTTTAGAAGCAGGTGAACGGCAGGCTTGGACCTGTTCAGTGAGACCTGCAGACAGGAGTCCTGATGGAACGCAGCTCCACAAGAAGCAGCAGCAGAGTCTCCGGGTCAGACCGGCCGTGGTGCTGCTTGTCCTCACGGTCCGGTCCGGTCCGGTCCGGTCCAGTCCGGTGGAGCTGCAGGTTCTGCTGCGGTCCACCTCAGGGTCCTTTCCCTGTTAGCTGCTAGGTAACCAGCTGTGAAGACGTTAAATTAAAGGGCAAAGACAGGGGCAAACAGGGACAGTGGTGCCATCCAGTGTCGTTAGGAGTCTCCTGATTGGTTAGACAGGTGGCGCGGGGGCGGGTCTTTGAGGCACCAGAGGTTGTGATGCAGCAGACGGTTTGGGTTTTCTGGAAAAAGGAAAACAGCAGCTGAGTGGCTTTGCTTATGAGACGCCGCATGACCTGATCCGGAGCGCATGAGCTTACAGGGGAGGGGGCGTAGGTCGTACGGGGTGGGGCGTAGGTCGTACGGGGTGGGGCGGGGTCGTCCTGTTGGGCTCCGCCACCTGCACACACAGAACAAACAAAAAGCTGTTCAAGCTGCTTTATTTAGACTCTTCTTACTCATCTGCTTGATTTTGTGTGAATCGAAGCTTTCCTGAAGTGAAAAGAAATGTAAATATCTGCATTTAAACATCAGAAAAGCAGGTTTTCCTGATGTAAACACACAGAAAAATACTCCATGCAGACAACGTTAACATTCCCCTTTGAAGTGTCAATCTGAAAATACTTTAGTCTGATTGACTTGATGCGTCTGTCTTTCAAATCTGAGAAGTGAAGGAGGATTTCTCCACAGTTTTGTCTGAAATCCTGTTTTTGTGGGTTTTACAGACGGGAACCTCCAGTTACGTCAACATGAACAAATAAATCACTTCAACAGTGGGCCCTGAATCCAGACTCTGTGACAGTGTTTTTTTTAATGGAATCATAATTTGATAACATCCTAAGTGTTTGGGACGGGTCTGGCCCGTTTCTGCGTCCTGTGAGTGCGGCGGTACTTTACCTCCTTTGGGGGCAGCAGCTGAGCGTGATGCTGCACAGAGAGAGGAAAACAGTTTAAACACAAACATTCGTTCATTCACAAAGGATTCCCTCATGTGAAAAGAGGCTCTCATAGAAGCAGGACATCCTACAAAGGCTGGGGAGTGAATTATGGGATGCATGGGGCTGCATTGGGTGCTTCAGCAGATCTTTCAGAACAAAAGCGCTGCTTTCTGGGCAGTAAACTCTTAGTGGATGGAAGCGTGTTGACCTGCACATGCTAGCGTGCAGCAGACTGTGTGCTGGCGTGTGCGTGCCGTACATTTCCTGTGCATTCGTCTCCATTTGTATTTGCATGTGATTGCATTGAAAAGCGTTGGTTCTGTTTCTTCAGGGCTCAACGTGACGTTATGAATCATTCCCAGGACGTTTCTGCCACCGGGTTCTGTTGCTGGAATGGACTCTTCTCAGAGATCCAGGATCAGGATGCGGCTCCGCCGTCTAATGTTTCTTTTTTGGAGGGAAAGGGAGGAGCCAGACGAGCTGTTTGGTCGTTTCCATAAATGATTTTGATTGGTTCAATGCTATAAATCCTTCAACCCCTTGTTTTCCTTGTTTCTCTTTCTTTTATTTTAGTATTTTCTGTCATATTTTGCTGCTTAACGCCTATAATTTTTCATCTATTTCAACCATCCGACTATCCAAATGTTCAGCTCTTTCCAGCCGTGACTTTTGGTTCTTCAAATCCTTAAACTTTTCCAGATATTCCAGGATTTTTGCCTCCACCTGAGCAGATCTTTGTTCAGTTTCCTTTTTTCTAGTGATGATTTCTACTTTTTAAAATGAAATCTTGGATTTTTGCTTCTTGACCTCTTTCCTTCATTTGCAGATTCCTTCTCTGATCATTTTGGGGGATTGTTTTTGAAATACTCTCTGGCACTGCTGCTTAGCAGCCTGAGTTTCCTTTGATGCAACACTACTGCTCATCAGAACTACAGAAACGAGGAAGCGTGAACATTCAGAGCTAGGGAAGCACAAAACTTTCTGACGTACGAACTATAAAAAGATCGTTTTATCCAGCTAAGGGGGAGATTTTGTCACTACTCTAAAATCCGCTGCACATCTTACCGGGGCAGCATCAGCATCCTCCTCCTCCTCCTCCTCCTCCTGCCCAGCAGCACCACAGGAGCTCTGTTACATCAACGGGTTTGCAGCAGAATACAAACCTGGCGCTCCGACGAGCCTCACACCAGTCAGACGGTCAGCTGGGAACTCACCGCATCTCTGCCATTGGCGTTTCCGCGGAGGATGGCTGGAGGCGGGGCTCTGGGAGGGGGCTCTCGGCTCTGGCGGCCTGAAGCTGCAGCGTCGGGCCTGAAGACAGAGGAGTCACATGAACTCTCAGTGACGGACTGACAGCCTGAAGCAGCAGCAACAAACATCATCTGAGGTTCAACACTCGAGCGTCTGCATGGCTAACTCTGCTGGAGGACTTGACGGACAGGCTAAGCCCAGGAAACAAGGATCCTCCATTTCTACTTCACTAAGAGTCAAGTATCATCCACAAAGAAAGAGTTTCTGAGCCACATCAGGAGAAGATTCAAGCATCAGCAGCTGCATGAATCTTCTGCTGTGGCTCAGAAACTCTTTCTTTGTGGATGATACTTCATTAAGTAAGAGTGAAGTATCATCCACAAAGAAAGGATTCCCCTTCATAAGAGGACCGATCCATATAAAGACAGGAAATTATATCACAGAGGCGCTTCTTGCAGCTCCAGACGTCAGCACACGCCTTTATTTTGAAAGAGTTCCCAGTGGTCTTTAATTTTTAATTTCGATGATTCCGTTTTTAAGCAAAAATCCCAAAAACCTGTGTTGTTTTCTAGGACATAGCTTCTGCAGAGCGGCAGGACTTCATTAGAAATTCACCTCTGAGTTGTGGGCGGGACTGTTAGCGTGGAGTAAGCCTTCCCCCACTTCCCATCAACTTCTCGTTTACACTCTCTCCCGCTAGCTTACAGCCCCTCACACCCCCTACCTAACATTACTGGTGCAACAAAAAATATCCGAGCCGTCCAGCCGTCCAGTTCTGATCCAGATCCCAGCTCAGACCAGGAAAACACAGACGTTCATAGATCCATTTGGCTGCAGGTGGATGATCAGAATGGAGCGGAGCCGGGAGCTTATGGCTCCGCCCACTGTAGCCTCTGTTTTCATCTGAATGCCTCTTTAACTCCATTCACCACCACAGCAGGAAAATGAATCGGTAGAGAAGTGGCAGAAGATGTAGGAACTACTCTTATGTCTCCAGATTGATCAAATCATTTTTCTCTTTTTTGCTTCTTACAGATAATTGGTGGCGGTTAATCGATACCAGGAGAACAGGCTTTGGGTCTCCGCCTTCCCATCAGAACTTTCTGCTCTAACTGCTGGAGCTGATGATGCTGGTTTACCTACCCGTTTGTTATAATGTCAGTATTTATCACCTGGACTGGTGACAGATGACCATGTTTTACATTTAATGGTTTAAGCTCTTCTCTGACTTGTCCTTTGGCTGCTGCTGACGTTTCCGTGTCATGTGCTCGTGTTGCAGACTCACTCGTATCCCTGCGACCTCTTCCTGCGGCTCAGCCCCAGCCGGCGCAGCAGCTCGTTCCTGCGCAGGAAGGCAAACGCGCCCAGGCCGAGCAGAGGGAGGACGAGGAAGAAGAAGACCAGCAGGCCGTCCCTGAGAGACGTGTCTTTGTCTGAGGAGGACAGCGGAGGTCAGCGGCGGGGCGGCGGGACGGCCCGACGGAGCTCGTCCACGTACCGTTCCACGTGGGTCCGCTGTCCACGCTGCCGCCGTATCCCGAGAGCTCGCAGAACGGCGGCGCCCAGCCGCTGCTGCAGTGACAGTTCCTGTTGCTGTTGCACACCTGGGAGGAAACGACAGGAGTCATGGGAGAGACGGAGAGGCGGGCGCACGGCGGGCAGCGGCAGACAGGTGAGCCTCACCCCGTGTCCGTGGCACTTCTTCTCCGTGTCGCAGTCGCTCTTCAGGACGTCGGCAGAGCGGCACTCAAAGTTCATGCACACCTGAACGCAGACGGAGAGGAGGAGAGCTTCAGCATCTGCTCCTCGCCGGCAGCCGCCCTCGCCTCGCGTCCTCCTCACCTTATCGTCTCCGCACTTGGTCCCCTCGTTCACCATCCCCGGGTCGGGGACGTCCGACCCCAGATTGAAGTCGACCCCGTAGCATTCGGCTCCACCGATCCGTGTGGTGATGTAAGACGGCACTTTGCCGAAAACTGTGACGCCCTGAACGTTGGAGCACTGCAGCTTCCCACACAGAGCGTTCCTGTGGAGGCGGACATGATTGATATTAAAATAACATCAATCAATCATCAGTGAGGACATAAAATAAAAGGCCTGAACAACTTTTTAACTTTCATTTCCCTTAAATATCAGTCAAAAGTGGAGACCTTAAACAGACAGTGGAATTCATTCCGAGAATTCACGCATTTATTGAATTTAGACCAAATCTGGTTGAAGTTTCTTCTGTATTCTAAGCCTGTCTGTTCAGTTTTCCATTTGAAAGTTTCCGTCCATCATTTGACACCAATGATCTAATGTTGGTGGAACGGAGATTATTTGCTTTTTTGTGCGTTTTTCCTTGCAGCTAGGAGAACCTGCAGCAGCTTTTCATCTGCCCTTTGACCCAGATCCAGTGTTCCCCTCCAGTCTAATGAATTTGTTGAAGTGACGAATGGCACATTTCTTTCCAAACGTCTTCATTCCTTAGGATAAGGTAAAGAAAAAATGGAATTTCACCCCAAAATAAATTGGGTTTTGCCTGAAATGGTCTCAAAATGAAGAAGAAGGTAATAGTGACAAAAAGCCTGTCCACAGAAGAAGAAGGGGGGCGTTACCTGCTCTCACACTTCTTGAAGGGAAAGTTCTGGTAGCCACAGTTTCCAAAGCGGTCTCCTTTGCTGTTGACCTCCTTGAAGCAGATTTCAGGAGCTGCCATGGCCTCTGGACAGGAGCAGGAAGAGCCGAGGAAGACAGACGCACCAAACATTCACGGTGATCCTTTCTGCCTGGCGCCTCGTTCACACCGGCCTCAGCAACGCGCCTTCAAGCGACCAGTGAAACGTGGACAGAAACGCGCGGATTTGTGCGTTTCGCGGATTTGTGTTTCGACCACGTTTCTGCGGTCAAAACGTTCACGTTTGCGTGTCGCTACGCAAGTGTTTTTGGGCTCTACATACAAAATGCACACCGCATGTTGGACCAGGTTGAGCTTTGACCAAATGAATGAAAATGCTCAGAACGTAGGGCAGGACAAGCGTGAAGGGAGGGGGTTCTGTGCAGCACTCGCCACCTCGCTTCGCTTAAAGGCGTTCCATTCTACCTACCTGTTGAAAACAGAAGTCCTTTCATCTGTGGGGCAAAAGTCTTTTTTTCCTCTATGTATAATTTGAAACCCCTGGTCCAACTTAAGGGGGGGGGGGGGGTCGCATCTCCGTCAACACCTAGTGATAGTGTTTTTTTAAACAGGGAATTATTAATATGTTTTAAAAAGGTAACGATTAATGCTGGTTATAACCAAGACTTTCCAGAATCGATTCGATTCAATTCAGTTTTGAATTCACACAGTTTACACGTTTAGACATATTTGTACAGAAACACATCAATTATATATGTTTTAAAGATATTCATATGAATCTGACACAGTTTACACACTGTAAAATGTCTCACAGTGTTTCATGGTTTCTGAAACATAGAAGCTCCAACAGAAATGTGCAGATCATTAACATTGTAAAGGCTTTAAACTATTTCATACTACAAAAATAAATGTTCTGCCTCTCCTGGAGGGCATTTCACTTTGGCCACTAGGTGGCGCTCGCGCTATTGCATGACACTTTATTCTAGAAGATTTGGCCAAAAGCGGACCACAAATGGTTACTTTCAAATAATATTTCCCTAAAATAGTCTGGAAAATTCCTGCCTGTGAGGATACAAAGCTGTTCATTTAGTCAGCAATGTATGTTTAGGTCGAACGAGCGTTAGCATTAGCCGTCCTATGAGAAATTCCATTATACGTTAGCATCAAGCTAACGGACTTTGACAGACTTTAATTCACTTTCCAGGTAGTAGACCCAATAGAAGATTTAGGGTCTTTAGGTATGACATCACCCACAATAACTTCTGTTTTGTTCATGACGTCAGCCTAGTACTCCTCCAACTGCGTACGCTAGTATCAGGTAGCAACAGTCTGGCGTTGCACCACATGCGAAGCGTTCTTGAACGCGCGTCACATGCCGGGTGTGAACATAGCATTAAACAAAAACATGGTAGACCTGAGAGCAGTGAGAACTTCCAGACGACTCTAATAAATATCGAGCGCAGAGGTACGTACTGGTTCCAAATAACGCCTGACACTGCTTGTCGTGGTACTGACACTTCCCGTTATAACAGTAGGCCTTCTGGTTCCTGCAAGGCTGTCCGTCCTGAAACACAAACGCCAACCTTTATTTGGGAGCAGCGCCTCCACAGGAAGCTGGTCTCTTTGCTAAGACAGCGGCGAGTCCTCACTTGGATGAAGACGTCGCTCTGGCAGAAGGGGGAGGAGCCATTGCAGTACTCCGGCAGGTCGCACTCGTCCTCGCTGCTGCGGCACACCGTCCCTCCTGGCAGGTACTGAACGCAGAAACACAAGTCACTCCTCGGTGTCGGGAAATGCGGCCGTTCCCAGAACCTGCTGCGTGGCTTTACCCGACATTTGTAGCAGCACTCTCCATACGCACACTGAGCCCAGGACTTCAGCTTGCAGGTCTTATATTCACAGCACAGGTCTTCCTCACACTCCTAAATGCACAAAGACACACATTTCTGGCTGTCCTTCGTTTGTCTTCTCCATGTTCTGATCACTTTTCTGTTTCCAGATAAATAGAGAATCACAGGAACATGTGACAGTGGCCGTCGGACCTTTTCTGACCCACAGTCACACTCCTCTCCGACATCCACAAGCCCGTTTCCACAGTAGGGGGCGCTGTAGGCCTCATCAGGCCGGGGGACGTTCATGAGGCACATTCCTCCCGTCACCAAGATCATCTTCTCAAAGTCGTCAGCGCTGCAGCTGCTGAAGTTTCTGGATCCTCTGCAGGGACAGAGCCACGGCTACAGAGCGGCCAGAGGTATTCTGCACGTGCTCAGTGTGCAGCTCCACTCACGTGGTTCCAGAGTTCATGATGCAGGCGTCCACGGGGCAGCTGCAGGCGCGGCCGTCGTCGTGGTTCATGCCGAGGTTGTGTCCCAGCTCGTGAGCCAGGATGGAGGCGAAGGCGGGAATTCGGTTGTTGGTGAACTAGGGGAGAGGAGCATTTACAGACTTTCACATCTTCAAAGGAGAGTTTCCATCAGTCCCACTCTGAGAGCGCCCCCCCCCGCCACCTGGAGCCGTTCAAATGTTAAGAAAAACCAGAGACCCTCTGACGCATGCGTACCGCATTAATGCCTCCTCCGTGACTTCTGGAACACACCGTGGAGACGAAGGCCATGCCCGCCGTTCCGCCAAAGCTTTTCTTCCTATAAGAAGATCCTGATCAGATTCATCTAATCTAGAAACATTAAAGTTGAAGTCAGAAACAAGTGGAATTTCAGACTTTGTTGGTTCTAGAAAAAGAAAGACCCAAAAACTAGTCAGTCCGTTTTGATTTACATCATGATAAAGGAAACAAACCAAAAGGATAACTTTTGCATTATGCTTACCGTGATTAGCATCATGATAATCATGCTAACTTAGCATGATTATCATGCTAAGTTAGCATGATTATCATGCCTTTGTGGTGTTGACAAAGGTTTGGCATGCTAACACATATAGAAACAATAAAGGTAAAAAACTAAACTAAAAAATAATTTTACAGCTAAAGAAGCACAGACTGAGTACGGTCTGCAACACAGCAGGAATGCCAACATGTTATTTGAATCTTTGTACTCTTTGAAAAATATTTGTCAATTTTTTTTAAACGTTATACGTAGCATCGCCTTTAGGTTGTATGTTCTTGATGTTACAGGTATAAACACGTTATTCCAGCAGGACCATCATGTATGAGCGCAGAACTTCTTGACTACTATCCACTTGTCTGATGATGTGAAGCTACGTCCGGTTTAAAATACATCAAAACACATTTCAAGTTTGATGCTGTTTCATGAAAAAATGGGAAAGCAGGTCCTATGTATCACAAAACACGTGTACAGTGATCCCTCGTTAATCATGGGAGCAGACGAAAAAATGTCGTTTGAGATTGGGGAGATTGATTGACATGGTCTACAGCCAATTAGGATGCAGAAAACAATGTGCAGCTAAAAAAAAAGAAGCAAAATTTAACGAAATAAATCTGCCAGACAGCGAAAGGTGAACGTCGTTGTGGTGAGGGACCACTGTACAGCTGCAGCAAAAGTACTGCTGGGATCCGAGTACACAGTAGTGGGTAGCATGAATCACAAATGTGCTCTTCTCATGAAAATCCTCCTCTCTGCCCCCGAGGTTGGTACTAACAGGATGAGCTGAGCTGAGTCATGGCGCCGGCGGGGAACCAGCTCCTTCTCCCTCCACTGTGTGAAGCGACTCAGCACTTCTCCAGCTTCTCCTTCAGTGCTTATTGGGTTCTGGTGGGTCCAGATTTCCAGACCGACCAAAACCACCCGAACATTCAGTTGTACGTAAATCTGCACACACACACACACATATATATACAATGAAACACAAACAGAACCTGTCAAATTTGACACAGATTTTCTGAAAAATGTAACAAAACACAATCTTTGCCCTTGAGTAACGCAACTATGGCAACCATGTGAAGTGCTGCTGCGTGGAAATAACAAAACTCTACTTTGAGTATGAAGTCAAACGTCCAAACAAATGTGGAACCTGACCAAACCCAGGGCGCCCTCTCATGACGTCAACCAAGGCCCCCAACGCCGCCCTTTGATCTTCAAAACCACCCCACAAATGTGCTCTTAAGTCATCAAAGTGACAAACTGCAGGCAGTAAGCCCTTCAGAAGCGGGTCGGTACTGTGACCTTCATAGAGATGCAGAGGTGTGTCAGAGTCTACTCACGCTGTCCACAAAGTTAGCGAGGTGAACCATCTCGTCCCTCACGGCGGTCTGGTTCCTGTTCATGTAATTATACTACAGGGAGTAGAGCGCACAGGAACACATCCTTCAGGTTCTTGTTGCTTTCTCCAATTGTTGAAGGACAAAGAGTGTAAGGAAAGAGAAACGTACTCTGTCGTTGTCGACCACCAGCAGCAGCTCCACATAGTGAGTTTTATGGAGAACCGCTCTCTTCATCTGGAACACAGCAGACAGAACCGAACAGTCAAGGATCTCCCGTGAAGACGGTTTAAAGTCACAGCGTGAGATTTTAACCAGAGGGAAAGGCTTTAACCGTCATTTGAGCTCTAATTAGCTATTTTCTCCATTGCCACCTATAATTTGGCTGCCACTTGTTCAGGTGTAGATGACCGTGTCCTCCCCATACATCCGGATACTCAGATGATCACTCATAGTTAGGATAGGAGGTTATTAATATATTAATAGCCTCCTATCCATGATCACTAATGGATAGGAGGCTATTGATATATTAATAGCCTCCTATCCATGATCACTAATGGATAGGAGGCTATTGATATATCAATAGCCTCCTATCCATGATCACTAATGGATAGGAGGCTATTGATATATCAATAGCCTCCTATCCATGATCACTAATGGATAGGAGGCTATTGATATATCAATAGCCTCCTATCCATGATCACTCATGGATAGGAGGCTATTGATATATAAACGGAACAAAAGTGGCCCCAGGATAGAGCCTTGAGGTACTCCCATGGTGCAAGCTCTCAGTGGTGACACCATTTACATGGTCGCACTGAGAGCGCCCACCAAGGTAAGATGGTATGCAGCTAAGGGGATCCATGGACAGTTAGGCATGTGTTACGTTGGTTTACAGCACCATATGATTCGCTGTGACAACCAGACAGCGTGACAGCGTGTTTGTGTGTGAACGAACGCACCCTCCTGTGCTCTCCGTGATGGACTTCTATTGGTTCAGGCTGAGCATGCTCAGTGACGTTGCTGCGTTCGTGACGCGTTCCACACCCTTGAGGCTGCGACGTGACATCGCGTAGGAGGTACAGCAGATGCTGGTCAGGGGCGGAGTCTAAGGGCTCAATGCCGTAGCTTTCGTCAGTGAGGTGCATCACTCCTCTGAGGAAACGGACAGAAAAAACTGTGAGCGTCTGTTTTTCAGTCAGACTGAGACTTCACAAAGACGTGAGAATACACTCCTCCCAGACACTCGATTTGGTTCATTCCATTTCATTTCACTCCATTTCTTTCTGGAGTGCAGTGAACGCAGCACACACAGGGACACTTTTAATAAAATTGTAGTCTTCATTTGAAATAACGTGTTTAGTTCTGTAAAGAAACCAAAAACTGGTTTAAAGAATTTAGAGAAGACCAGTCTGAGGCCTGGGTCAGGTCTGTTGGTTCACTGTGGCCGAGGTCAGTCCATTGACTGTATATGAGACCTGGACTGAGTGCCCCCGCCTCACTGATATTCCAAGCAGCTGTTACTGTCATTTTATTTGACAGAACAACCATTCTGGCTCTGATACATTTTTTTTAAATCTTCTTGATAATCTCTTCCTTTTTTTTGATCCTCAAGTTTTAAACTGGCCAATCAGATGTCTGGATATAAGTATCTGGTCTCGCATCAAATGTTCAAAACTGCTTTCAAGCAGTAGAGGCGTGGCCTTCCAACAAGCTCTGTCCTGATAGGCCAGAGTGGTTTCCATAGAAATGTTGACTCATAACCTCTGGTTCCAACATGGCGACGCCCGTAACATTTAAAAAATGGCAACGGAGCTGACATCATTTGGTTAAAGCAATATTTTAACCCTTATCCTAGGCACGTTAACATTGGGAGTGGGGTCATCTAGACCCACTAGACAGAGCACTGAACCTTTGTTCTTCAATGATTTGTGACCCCATAGGATAGCACAAGGGTTAAATGAATCAGTTTAAGTGGTCATCAGGGTGAAACAGCACAAACACAGCTACACACACACACACACACACACACACAGAACAGCGACAGGAACACATCAGTCCTAGTGGAGGCGGGTTTGTTCTGTGTGTGAAAAGTGAGTTATCGTATTTTTCAATATTAAGTTCATTCTAAAAAGCGCCACGTTTTAGACCCAAATGATCTTTTGTTCTGGCTTGTTGGAGCATGATTGATCTGCGGGATGATTCACAGAAGTGCGTGGGCGGGAAGCTCATTTCCTGCGTGTGCGTCACCTGAGGCCGTTGCAGATGCTCATGGCCACAGAGGAGCCCTCCACGTCCTGAACAAAGCCCCGATAGTGACAGTGGTCCTGCAACACAGAGGGCAGATGCTCAGGGACACCAGCAGGGGGAGCTGTGACCGCAGATCGGACCAAGAGCAGGACCATGGTGTCATCAGCGGACCTGATTGAGACCCCCTCACAGAGCAGGGAGGAATCAGCTGACTGGAAACACACACACTTCCTGCACGGTCCCACAGGAGCTCATAAATCACTTCCTGTGTGTGTGTGTGTGTGTGTGTGGGTGTGTGAGGACATGCTGTACTTGTGCGGCTCCCACATCTCTCTCCTCCTCTCGTGTCGGCGGGCCGATATGGAGCTCAGGCAGAGATCTGACATTTTAATTAAATTTCAAAATAAGAGACCTGTTCTTTGGGTGGAGTCCTGAACGGTTGGAGCTCAAGGCTCTGGTTGCAGCTGCTTTCAAGCTCTTTTCACGAAGCTTTGCTTCCCATTTTCTGAGTTTCTAGTGTATTAAAAGTCTATGTGTGTTGGAAACAGAACGGAAAAGTTATAGTCATAACATCCATTACAGATTCTGTAGGCACAGACGTGATGGTAAGTTATCCACACAGCACCCCCCCCCCCCGCCTGGTTAGCATTGTGACAGTGGTGCTTAATAATTCATCATCCACAGAACAGGGGATCCTCATTTCTGATCCACATATTTTCTCCCTCTTGTGTGTCTCCAGTGTTCACAGAGACCAGGGGGGGTATTCCAGGAAGCATGTTTAAACTCCCCTGACTTTAACCCTGAACTCTGGCTGAAATCCTCCTGAACTTGCTTACTCTGGGTATGTCGCTTCCAGAAGGCTGGATATGAGTTAGCATAATTACGCTTGACTACGTTAACCCTAAGTTAACGCACGTGCACGGCAGGTACATAAAGACATTCTCAATGGATCGCTGGTTTACGGAGTCACCATGGAAACGCGTGGAGAAAAAAAGAGACGCTACACTTTAGTGAGACGGAGTCTGAGATTTTAATGACGGTTTATGAAAATTAGTGAAATTTATGAAAAAAAGTAACACGGCTGCATCAGCAAAAGAAAGAGTTTCTGCTTGGAGAAAAATAACAGACAAAGTAAACGCACGAGTTTCTGATCGTATTTCCATTTTCATTGTGACGTGTATATATTACTTATCCAATTTTGCCAACTTAAATGAATTACTTCTTTTGGTAACAATTATCTAACTAAATGTCATATTACTCCAATTCAATTAATATTTTTTCCATCTTAATTAATGATATTTCTTGATCTCTCATATGTCTAAGTTTGAGTCGGCACATATACTCATTAGTATAACAATAAAAAGGACAGGGAAAAAAATACACGGGGTGCATAAATTCATTAATGAATTTTCCGTCATTGTCATTACAATGTCAATTGATAGGCGTGCTATATAAACTCATCCTCCTCTTCCTCCCTCTCACTCATGGTGCAGAGACATAAGCATAGTAGGACAAAATAACTCGGCAAAACACAGTAAAACAGCTAAACAACTAAACACATTTGGTCAAAAACCCACACTGAAACCCAAATCCATCCAGACAGGCAAAGGGAATGGTATCCCACAATCCCTAGCGGTGCCGATCTAACAGCAGCACCAAAGTTACACCTACTTCATTGAATTAATTTGAATGAAAGTAAAATAATTGTCTGAAAACTACGTGTTATTTTTAAGGTGACTTAACAAAAAACAATGATTTCTCTTAACTGAAGCAAATAATGAAGTTAGATCAAAGTAAAACAGTTTCTCTTTAAACATCCATACGTGGTCTTATCACCCTCTCACGGTGGAAAAAGTATTATCTGAGCTTCTTCATCCACTAAATCATCTTCAAATGGACACGCCATGCTGCTGCACCTCTCTGAAAACAAACTAACCTTCAACTAAACCTGCTCCAGACCAGGTTATGTTCAGAGCATGAGTTGCTATGGCAACTTGACATACCCTGAAACATACCTCCATTTATGTAACAGAAAGCTGAGGTTATCCCCTTCCTTAGCCTCAAACTTACCGTGGGAGCTAGCATAACCTGCTTTCTGGAACACCCCCCTGGTTTCTGCCGTCAAACCAGGTTTCTCTCAGGGAGAACTCTGATTTTAACAAACCAGGTTACAAATGGTAACACAGAGCTCACAGTGTGTATGGGCGGTCGTGGTGCAGTGGTAGGGCGGTCGACCCCCGATCGGGAGATTGCAGGTTACGCGAATCCCCTTTTGAACTCTTGTGAGACCACATCTGGTGAGCTGTTTGTGTTTGCGACGCGATTTCTGCAAGAATCGTGCTCCCAGGACAGCAGAGGAAGATCTTGTGACTGCAGCGCTTCTGCTCAGCGGCCCCCAGTGAAGGGCAGCCGTCGCTGAACAACAGGAAGCGCTTCCGAAACCACATAGAGCAGGCATCTCACATCAGCAGTGGGTTTTTCCAAAGAGGCTGTGCAGGCGTTTACTCCTTATCTGCATTGTGGTTTTGTGTTCCTCTTTTCTCACAATCGCAATGCGTAAAGCAACCAGGGACCTAATTTCAATCAACGTGGACATTTTCATGAGTGAATGTCTGTCTGCCTCTCCCTGGGAAGAATAAGTTTGTGTCTTTTCGTCCTTCTTGCACACATCTGAGAAGTGTTGGATTATCTCTGGATCCAACATGAATATGACGTCATCGATTTCACAAAATCGAATCATTTGAGCGCTTTGTGACGATCATTTATGAGTCCACTGTCTTCTGAAGATTTAAACCTTGATGGTTTGTTTAAAAAAATACATTTATATACATTTTTTGGGCAAAAATTGTTCCAATGCAATGCATTGTGGTCTATATTTGCTGATCTACTGAGCATCGATGCACACCGGTTTTTGCAGAGACTTCTGGGAAATTTCTAGGGCACTAGATTTTGGAATTGTAGATTCGGACAGCACTACAAAATGGCGAGTTCCCGATATAGTTAGTAGGGAAGGAACTCGGACCTAGCCTGAGGAAACTCCCAGCATGCCTCACTCTCTGTATCAACAAACCAGGCAAGGCAGCAAACCGTGTTTACATTCTGCAGAACATGGGATGCTGACGTGTTAACTTTAGCCTTTCCGTCACGACTGGACAAACTGTTGGAGTAACTACACCTGCCTTAAGGGAAACGCCTCCTGAAATAGTCGACAGGCAGAAAAGATGCGCGTTTCCACCAGACCTGACCGGAATGGTTTCTGTGACTCTCGTCTGATCTGAGATGATCCTGTGATGCCGAGTGTGGAGCTACCTGGACGGCAGGTCTGGATGCGATCACTGATCCGTTCTCACTGTAGGTGAAGACGGTGAAGTCTGCAGGCATCAGCAGGCTGGAAACAACAAGCATGTTGCAGGTAAGTCCAGGTGCTTCTTTTGGCGGGAATGTGGCAAAAACAGGAAGTAGAAAGCAAAAAGGATGTTAGTCAGTAACGGTCAGTGGCGGTTCTACCCTGAATTACTCCCCGGGCGAGACCCTCCCCAGGTGCCCCCCCCTCATAGAGTCACTTTGTCCATGTCAACTGACATGTTTTATTGTCATTGAAATTAAGAAATTGATTGAAAAAAATACGTTTATCAGAATTCTGCACTGCATTATAACAGTTATCAGAACATACAAAATAAAAGGCCATAAGCATTGCAAAAATACTGTTAGGTAGGAAAATATTTAATCAAACACAACATTGAATAAATAATATAAAATAAATATTATAAAGCACAAATCTTTTATCACACAAATAACACACTAAAATAAATATAACTGCAGCACCAATACACTAAGAACAGAAAACACTGACTAAAACCTAACCTTTCTAGTCTTCCTTGATGCAAGCTCTTCAATAACTTCATCATATGAAATCTGCCCCCCTGAATGATTGATACTAACAACAGCAGGTTAGTGAGTCGCTTGTGAGACATCGGTGACCTCAGGTATGATTTGAACCACTGGAGTTTGGAAATTTAGAAAATTTAAATAGTCATGCTCTATATCAATCTCTACTTCAGAGAAGAAAAATGAGCTCATGTTTGCAGTCTGCAATCCTTTGTCTGGTACATTTTAGTTAAGATCTGTTACATTATGTTTTGTCACCATAGAGTTGTAGTAAATGGTAAATATTCATCTTAGAATCTACCTACAGATTTATGCAAATTCTATTGACTTATATTATAACCCAACATTCATAAATAAATAATAAATAATAAATAATACAAAAATAAATAACAAAAATAAATAATAAATAAACTTCATACATGCAGGCTCAAAATTAACCCCTATTATTATTATTTTTTTTATTTTTATTTTTTATTATTATTTAACATTATGAACTAATATACAACAGCAAAACACAACACACCTTTGTGTTACAGCAGAGCAGACAGACACATGAATCATAACTAATGTTACAAGTTAAACAAGAGCAAAAGTTGAAGAAGAAAAAATCTTAAAAATGATGTTATTTGCAACATTTGGGCCTACTTCAGGTTTTGTCATCAACAAAAAAAATGTTTTTCTCTGCAACGTTGTTGTTGCAGGGCAGGTAGCTTTAGAAAACATGCATCTAGCTGTGAGGACAAACCCTTTTCTTTACCTCTTTTCTCATCTTCTTCTTTCCTTTCTTTAGGCACCAGATGACTTTGACCTTTTTTTTCTCCATATTTCAGATGTTTTTTGCATTTAGCATAAATGTCCTCACGAAAGCATCAAGTCCGTCGGCTAAACCAACTGTCACCTTAGTGACAGCATTGTTTTGTTTTCCCTTTTTTTATTTGAACATTTCACACAAAAAGTAACCCAAAAAAGCATGATTTCTAATACCTTTATTAAAATTTAGCTTCGAAAATGTCACCATGACTGACTTTTAAAAAAGTTTATAAAGTAGATTCCACCCCTCGCCCTTGTCCAGTGGCGCCACCAGGGGGTGGCCAGGGGTGGCCACGGCCACCCCTCTCCGACACCTGGCCACCCCAGTGGCCACCCCACGGCCACCCCAGTAGCCACTATAAGCTGTGGTAGCATCAGTTGTGCGTTTCATCCCAAATGCACAGCCAGCAAGCGGGCAAGTCGCTCTGATCACCCAAACCAGCCCTCACCCCCTCCCCTCCCTGCTGCCTTTGAGTGCGTAGACATCTACAGAGGAGCCGCTGGACGCAGAATGAATAAGACGCGTGGTTCACTTCCGCGTTCGAACCCTCAGATCCTCCGGGCCGGTCAGACAAAAGAACCCGTCTCAGTCACTAAAGATGAACGTTCTTTATTACTTTTTCCTTAAGTCCAAAACGGCGACTGACCGCGCGTGTATGCACTCCACACCCTCACACGCGCTCTCCCACCTCTCTTCCTGCATCGCGCGAGCACCGGTTTCAGCACGCACACACACGCGTGCTCGCGAGAATGCACGCACGCACACACAATCACACATCCCAAAATGCTACGTTTCTTTTCCTGTTAAATATTTTCCGTGGGTCTTTAAAAATCTGTTTACTGTACTTTAGATCTGGATGGATGGATGGATGGATGGATGGATGGATGGATGGATAGATGGATAGATGGATAGATGGATAGATGGATAGATGGATAGATGGATAGATGGATAGATGGATAGATGGATAGATGGATAGATGGATAGATAGATAGATAGATAGATAGATAGATAGATAGATAGATAGATAGATGACTTTATTAATCCCACAATGGGGAAATTTCATTTATCCGTGGCAGCAAAAACAACATTCAGGAATAATCTAGATAATATAACATCAATAAAGGACATCACAAATGACATTTATATTAAATAATTAAAAATATCACTAAAATTATTATGAAAAATTATTACCAAATATTAGATTCTTCTTAAATAAAGAAATATATATTAAATATTAAATAAACACAGCTGCAATGGAGTAAAAACATGCGGTCTGCAAAACATGTAAACCCAGTGTGCAAATACTTGGTGCAAATACACCACATCATCAGCGGTGGTGGATGTGTCATTACTTTTTATTAATAAGTAAAAAAAGGATGTCCCTGTCACACGCACCACTCATTTTCATGGCACTATTTAAGCACCTGTTGTTGTGTTACCGCAACATTTTGATGTGTTTTTGTTTCCACAGAGTTACCTATGTCATTAGTTGATGCTTGTGTCTGTCCATTTTCAGAGAATGAAGAGAAAGTCAACATATATTCTTATTTTAAGGATAAAAGTGCAGCAGAAGGAGTGAAAGAGATGGTAGGGGAGCAACAGAGCAACAGACTAATGGTATCTACTAGTATCTATTAGTTATTATACTAGTAGTATCTACTATAAGTTCATGTTCTACAAAATATCAGTAGGCATTTATTACTACGTTTGGTAGAATGAATTTTAAAAATATAGCTTATGGTTTTTGTGTGCCACCCCAAGATTTAATGTGGCCCCCCACTGGCCACCCCCATGAAAAATTTCTGGAGGCGCCACTGCCCTTGTCCCCCACCTGGCCAATTCATTTGGAAGCGACTCACAGGTGAACTGACTCGCCGCAACCCCCCCTCTCCCCCTTTTTTCTTCACACATTTCCAGCAGGAGCGCGTGCTGCTGCACCGAGGGGCGCCAATTCGCTACACGGCGGCGCTGTCGCAGTTTTTATTTTTATGTTTTCATCAGGCACTGAGCCGCGGCCCGCGACTGTCGCCCCCTCTTGAAGAAGATCCAGCCAGAGTTTTGCACATGCGCAAACGCGGCGGAGCTCCGTGCTCACCTCTCAGCCGGCAACCTTCCCCCCGCGCCCCCTCCCTTCTCCTTCTTCCCCCCGCGCCTTCTCACACACATTTGAGTCTACTTCTCAAAGACAGGAGAGAGAGAGAGCGCAGCTGTGGAGCGCCGCCAGCTTTCAGGCTGTTACAAACTCTGTGACATAAGTAAACCAATAGTGGTGCATACATTATTTTACAAGGGCTGAGCCGCCGGCGCCGCCCCTCCTTCATTTTTGCGCCCCAGGCAACCGCCCGTATGGCCCGTGCCTAAAACCGCTACTGGTAACGGTTTTCCTACTTTAAAAGCTGAGTTTGGCCTGTAATTTGCTGTGGTGCCAATGTGCCACATACCACAAAAATGAACAACAGTAAGCAAAATAAAAAAGAGCAATAAATAACGGCGTGTAAATGATGTAAGCGGAGGATGAGGAGGGTGCCGGTAATGGACTGGTAACTGGACAAATTAGTGAAAACTTTAAAAAACGGTTCATGAGTCTGACTGCAGAGGGAAAGAAACTGCGGTTCTGGTCCGGATGGACCTAGAAACACTCCAGCTGGGAGGCAGAATGTACAAAGAGAATCCAGGAGATCCGTGTGATTTTTGGAGAACTCGCTTGTAAAATGGAGCAGAAAGAAGGATTTCAGATTTCTGTCCCTCACAGAGGTTTGACCCCTGCATCGCCAAAAAGCGTTGAGAGGAACTTTTGACCAAATTCTTGTTTCACTTCACACATCAAGTTCATTAAAACGTGGAAAAGTTCTGTCTCCTCCAGTCATTGCGCCCGTCCCCCTCAAGGCTTCCCTGTGCAGAGAGGATCCATTGGGTGTTTTTACGTCTCTGACTGAGGACCAGCTCCTCCAAAGCCGCTGGAAGTGACCCAGCGCCCGTCCTGCAGCGGCGTGTGGCGGTGAGGCAGAACGGAGGCCTCCGTGGTCGACTGCATCTCTGCACCAGGATGGACGTTTGTTCGGATTCCTTCCTTTGTCTCGTCATGAAAATCAATCAGAGGACGCAAAGAAAGAACTGCAAAGCAGCCGTAAGAAGAACTATGAGGAGTCTGTATTTCAAAATGCTATCCGAACTGTCCATCGTTGAAAGACCAGAACCCCATAAAAAACTCTGACATGTAATGAAAAAAGGAAGAAGTAGACAAACCATCAAACAAAGCTGAGCTGCTGAAACACCAACCGCCCCAGAGACGGATGGAGGTGCAGAGATCTCATCCCCAACCAGATTCACAAAACATTTCCATTTGTCGAAACAAGAACAGTCTCCGATTATCTGGAGAAGCTGCAGAGGATCTGTGTCGTCTGTTATCTATCGGAGACCACGATGAGAACTTCACAGGTTTATATCAGGGATGTTGGTGTAAACAGCGTCTCACTGCAGATACCACAGGCTGCTCCGATAACCTCAGAGTCTCCTCGTCTGGTTCAAACGTGAACTCCTGGCGTTTTCTGCACTCAAGTCTTTGTTGAAACGTCTGAACTGCAGACTCTGGTGGGATCTACAGCTGCTTTCATGTGATCCACTCTTAACCCACGGATCCGATTGGACGATCGGCAGAAGTTTGAAACAAAACGGCGGAATCAGGACGCCACAATCCTGACAGCAGATAACGGTGAAAGCACACAAAGTGAGGTTTCTGCACAGCCCTGTTCAAAGGAGGGGGGCGGGTTTCAACTGTTCTTAACCACATTTATCTGGACTCTAACTGACACTGAATAATGAAGGGGGGGGGCAACTTTGTGTGATTGTCCTGTATTTTCTGCTTTCATTCATTTTTATATTCTATGGCCATTTTATTTGCTTTTATGTAAGGCGCTAAACAAATAAAGACAGTTTGAGTTAAACATGCCGATCAGCTCAGACCTACAAACACTTTTTTATCAAATAAATGTATATATTTCTGAGAAAAACCCGATTCGTGTCTGTTCAGGGTCCCTCAGACCACTTCTGCTGCGTTCACACGCGCCAGATTCACGTCGGCCGCCTCCGTTTGGACAGGAGGCCAATCCCCTGCTGGCCGTTCTTCATAAAGCTGACGCCCTGGACGTGTGTGGGAGGAGCTACCGGCAAAGGTCTTTAGCCTCATGGTGCAGTGACTGGATGGGTGCATTCGGAGCGTTTGTTCCAGATCCAGTCCTGAGCCGTAGTTTGGTCGGCGTTCAGACTGCGGTCGAGGGGACTTTCCTGATTCCAACCAGAGCTCGTGGACAAAACCACGTGAATAAAAATCTCTTCACTCATTGGTCGGGAATTACGGGGGCGGAGCAAAGCAACTAGAGGCAGTCCTTCATTCAAACTTTAGATTTCTCTGACCGGTTTTAAACGTCTGTCTCCGCACTTTTTTACCGCTGCTTTGGTCCGGTGGAGGCGTGCTGCAGGGCGGTAAACGGCAAGAAGACCCTGAAGGCTAAGAAGGTCCGCTGATGCGTGTTTGTGACATCCAGACTGTGGGGAAAGCGGTGTGTCACGTTGTGAATCAAACCATTACGATGACCGTTTCAGTCATCAGTTTCTTTCTAGGTGGAAACAGCAACAACATCAGCAAGGAATCAAATTCCTCCACTGTTTTTACTGACAAAAGTTCCACGTTTGTTCCTCTCAAAGCATCCATACGTGTCTAAATAATGTATGGCGTCACTCCTTCCTGCTGCTGAACATCTGCAGCTCGTTTTTATTTTATTATATTTTCTGTATTTATCCCACAATGGGACATTCTTCTCCGCGTTTGGCCCATCCCCTTGGGGAGCGGTGAGCTGCAGCCGAACCGCGCTCGGGAGGCGGTAGCGTTTAGGGTCCTGCCCAAGGACCCCCACTGGGTGATGATAATTGATATGGTGATTGCCCCCAGTACCATTGTTCATTCCCTGGTTTCCTGCGTGGTAGTCTTTCACCTTACCAACCGAGCTACCCCGCCGGTTTGGGCTGGAGGTCGGACCGCAGGCCTCTGCTGGGCCGACAGCAGCTTTACAGACGAAGGGACAGAAACGGACTTACTGGTTCCTCTCCAGGTGCACGACGCGATCCGTTCCATCCACAGCGATGACGTAAGACACCTGCAGACACACAAACACGGAACGTTCAAGGAACATTGGAAACACCGGGATCTCTGCAGGAGCTGCTGGACGATCAGGTGAGAGGAAAACGAGGGTTTGTGGAGTTACAGGCCTGAACCAGCGGATCAGAACCTGCTGCCGCTGGTCGCCTGAGCGTCAGACTCGCCTCACATTTCCCTCCGTGTGCTGCAGTTCCCAGCAGGTGTGTGAGAAACGGGGATAAACACGCTGGCGTCTGCGCCCTGTGTATTAGAGGTGAGTGCGGACAGGAAGTCAGCGGCGGCCTTCAACGCCGTCCAGCAGCTGATCGTCTGTCCTCTAAGTCAGCAGGACTCTAAGCTCCGCCCACACTCTGCTTCAGCTCCGACGGTCCTACTTTTGTTGGTTTGTTTGGTGTTCTGGTGAGAACAGATCCGATGTAGGCTTGTACCACTGATCTGTGCTCCGTCATGTGAACACGAATCACCACCCAATACAAACCAACCAAAGGATAAAACAATCAAAGAAAGAGCAGAAACGCTGCTCATGACGGACATAAACGGAGCTCCAACAGAGCTTTCTTTCAGAAATGAAACTTTGTCCCACATCCAGGCTGGCCCCCAAACCCATCAGATGAAGGAAGGAACAAAGCCCCCCCCCCACGTGTTGTTCAGTCTCTGACGGCACAGAAGACCCGCCGATCTCCAAACTTATACCACCAGTGGAGGGAAAAGAAACTGCTGTGAACAGGCCCATGGCTGGTCTGAAAGGTCGACACCTTTTCACCCCCCCCCCCCCTTCCTCCCTCTATTACCCTTTCACAAACAAGATGTTGGGCTGTTACCCCGCCCCTGTTGGGGACAGGTCTCTTCTGTCGGTTGTGCTTCTGCATCTTCAGGGGAAACGGTTTGACTGCAGCTCCTGCATGTATGTCAGAGCTGACGGTTCCGACGCCCCACCCGTTCTTTTTCAGCAGACTCCTGGCCGGGGGCAACTCTGTCCGATGACGCAAGCAGGTTTGTGGAAAAGCTACTTTGAGTTCATGAGCATCTCTATAAACCCACGTGTGACCCCGCCCCCCGGCGTTCCAAACAGGAAGTACCTGCTGGCTCCAAGAAGCCAAAATCCCGTTGACCTCTATAGAGAAAGCTGTTACTCAGTGGATCTATTGGTCAGAAGAACCGTTCTGGACCTTTTTAAACATCTTTTTTATGGAGGGATATTTCTGCACACAAAACTTTCTAAGTTGCAAATGAAAATGTTAAATATTTGCTTTTCAATTATTTTTATTTTGCTTTCAAATTTTTTTTGCTTTCAAAACATTTTTTTTTTGCTTTCAAAACTTTTTTTTTTGCGTTTGCAAAACACATGTTTTCGCGTGCGTTGTGTCAAATCTCACTTTTTTCCTATCTTTGATTTTGCTGTGATATGTTTCAGTTTAGCGTGACAAAGCTGCCATCAAACACCCGCAGGAGCGTCCCGGCGAGAGGCCTCCCGTCGACTCCTGCCCGAGCAGGCCGTCGTGGCGGCGGAGGGGACAGGAATGCGGCGTGGCGCAGTCACAGAGGCATGAGCACGCCGGGCGTGTTCCAGCATGTGCAGGTTGGCTCTTCGGCACGCTGAGGAAAACACACGTCTCCATAGCAACAGCAGCTGCTTCCAGAGAAAAGACTGTTGAAGCTGCTCCGGTGGTCAAAGGGTAAACCAATAAGATGGCTTCTTCTAGGAAAATGCTGCACCTCCAGTTTGGATCAGGAGGAAGTCTGGATCCTTGGCTTGTTTGGAGCGTCAGCAGGAAGAACGTCGGGTTCAGTCAGAAGAGAGATGTCCACGTTAACCTGAACTCACCATCTTCATCGGCTGTTTTTTCTCAATAGTCTTCTAGCATTTCTCTCATGATGGAGGACATTCATCAAAGAATCTAACATTAAAACTGTGGGGATGAAAAAAAAAAGCCATAGAAAAAAAGCTAGTAGAAATGATGTAGGAGCTAGAATGGGGGGCAACGAGCCCCCTGCCCCTCTCCATTCTGATGCAGACAAACAGATCCGTGAACGTCTTTGTTTTCCTGGTCTGAGCTGGAATCTGGATCTAAAGCGTTCGGATGGATGGGTCTGATGTCGATCGCCACTTTCGTTTTGCAGCACTGATGTGAGGTTGGGGGTGTGAGGGGCTGTAAGCTGGGGGGAGAGCACGAGTGCAGGAGGACTTCATGCAAACCGCCCAAAACTCCGGCCGCTCTGCAGAAACCGTGTCGTAGAAAACGACACGAGTTTGGGGATTTTTGGCTAAAATCAGCATCATCATGATGAACATAAATAACAACAGATCAGCAGACAGAAGAGGATCCCAGCGGGACTTTAGGACAGATGTTCACTCATGCTGATCAGCAGAATGAAACAAAGTTTTTGTTTCATGTTTGGCATCACTTCCTGTTTGCTGCGAGCCAGCAGCAACAGCAGCAGCCGTTTGAACCGACCTGCTCGCCTTCACCCGTCCTCCCACACTTTGAGCTCGATCCACGTCTCCAAAATGAACATTTCTCAAGTTTTACTCAGAAGTTAGCGTATTTCCGTTAAAACAGCTGGGGCGCCACCGCTCTCGGTTTAAAACCAATCTGACACCGTTGGCCTGAGCTGTGGGACTGTTGGCCGGGAGTAAACCTGCACTTGTTTCCCATCATCCCTTTGTTTACGCTCTCTCCTGCTAGCTTAGAGCCCCTCACAACCTAAGAATACAGATGAAGCTAAATGGCGAGCGCCATCGGAGGATCCAGATTCCAGCCCAGGAAAACGAAGACATTCGTGCATCCATTTGTCCGCAGGTGGATGCATCAGAAAGGGGCGGAGCTCTAAAGACACGCTTTAGTGGCAGAACACCTCCACCTTCAGATCCACAGCTTTTTTTAGTCTCCCAATAACAGTAGCTTTCCTCTTCAGCTCAGATCCACAGCTGATGAAAGCCACAGAGCTGTCTTACCCGCTCAGGGGGCCTTCCGTCCACGTCCCTCCTCAGCCTGCCTCCTATTGGTCGAGGGACAGTCAGCTGGTAGGATGACAGGTCCTCAGTCTGCTCAAAGTCTGCAAGAAGAAACAAACGGTCTCAAACCAAACAACAAGCGCTCAGGGAAAAGCTCCAACCCGGAAGCTCGGTTTCCTGCAGACACCAACAGCAGAAGCTCCAGATCTGCAGTGGAGCCTCAGCTGTCAGTGGGAAGGTTCCTGCGTTCCTCTGATCCTGAATCACTCATGAGTCAGCAGACGTCAGGCTGACAGCACCGCGCTCTAGCCGAGGGCAGAACCCTCCCCTGCTTCCTTCCTTTTCCTGATTGCTCAGCAGCAACGGCGTTCCACCGGCAACCAGGGCGGAGTCGCTTTGACGTCAGCAGGCGAGCGTCCGCCGCGCTAGCTTTAGCGGCAGCAGCCGGAGAGGAGTGTTTGAGCACCACCAACAGCTGCTGCTGAATACCGTTACCCCATGTAACCATGACAACCAAAGAGGAGCCGAGCCGGTGTGGAGCGGCACATGGCTCCACTGGCAGCAAAACCCATCCATGGATTTCCCCGTTCTTCCTGTGTTTGTGTATTTAAGCAACTCCGTCACGGATCTGAGGAGGAGACAGGAAACCCGGAAACAAGCAGACCCGAGGAAGCAGTCATCGTCTCCATTCACCCCTCTGCCCTTCACTGGGGGGGCTGTTGTCTCTGCGCCCCGGTTTGACCTATTTTAAATGTAATGTACATCTGCTGATTAATGTTTATTTCACATGCAGTTGTCCATCCATCATCCATCCCTCATCCATCCATCATCCATCATCCATCCATCAGTAAATCGATCCATCCATCATCCATCAACCCACCCACCCATCCATCATCCATCCATCTATCCATCCATCATCCATCCACCCATCCATCCATCATCCACCCATCAGCAGACTGAGCTTTGCCTAAACAACAACACTGGAGTCCTCGGTCACAGAGACACAAACATATGAGCCTGTTCACCTCCATCTGTTCACAGCATAACATGGTCCCCAGCCCAGAGAGCGTGGGTGTCATGATCTGTTGCCACGGTAACAACAATGACCTCTGCGTCCTGCTGAAACGTCGTCAGAAGAAATTTCCTCAGTGATGTTCCTAAGGTCTTTAGTTTTTGTTGAAAATTTCCACAATGTGTCACAAACAACAAATCTCCTCACAATACAAACGTGGAAAAACTAGCAGCACAGCCCTGCAGGTGCAGAGCTGACTGTACGAACCATGAATCCATGGAACAGACCGACTCTTGGGTTGAGTGACAGACAAACGGCTTTTAGGGCTGGGCAGCGGATGACTTTGCCCATGATTCTGAAGGTTCATTACACCCATCCACTGATCCGACCATAAAAAGCTCCTCAGAACCTAAAGCAGGAAGTGAGTCCTGGCTCAGCGTGGGTCCACGCGACCCAGCCCTGAAGCATCGACCCCTCCCAGGGACGAAACCTCCACAGGGCTGCAGCCGCCGCATCCCGGACTGTTCCTCTGCTCAGGGGCCCCGCGCCGTCTCTGCTGGATGCTAGCAAGCAGCTAGCAGGGCGTCCCTCCTGGTTATGAGGGACAGGCCGCAGTCAGGCGCAGTTCAGCAATTAACCACAGGGGGGGGGGCTACCAAGGTGAGTCAGGTTGGATACCAAACACTGTTCCAACGTTACAGTGCTGTGCAGGTGGCTGCTGCCTTGTCTCAGGAAAGACCTGCATCTGCCTTTGAGCCATGGACCCGCTGCTGGCTAACCCTCAGCCTCGCCCTCATCCTCAATCTAACCCTCACCTTCATCCTCACCCTCACCCTCATCCTCACCTGTACCAGAGTGACAGACATTACTGACCTGACACACATCTGTGCAGAAACCTAAACTCAACACAGACGATTCCAGCTGTTCTGAACAGGAACATGATGTTCATGGCAGTGAGTCACCATTCAGGGAAACAGATCCAACTCTGTGTGTGTGTGTGTGTGTGTGTGTGTGTAGGTGTGTGCGTGTAAGTGGGCTTGAAATCATAAAAAGTGGAAAGTTTGAATCAAGCTGGCATTAAGACAACTGTGTGTCAGACAGAAACACAAAAAAATGAATGTGTCCCTGTTAACAAGAACACAAAGACTTAAACACACACATACACACACACACACACATGCGGACAGCCGTTCTCACACAGGGTTCACTTCCTGGCAGCGACGCTGCTGAAGCAACAGACTCCAAGCCAGCACAGGAATAAGGCTAAGCTGCTTAACGCACAACCTGCAGGAGTAACACAATATGTGACACCAAAAACACTCACTGCTCAAAAACACACAACATCTACACATCAACAGGTTAAACAGGCGTTAAAGGCAATAAATATAACACACCTTAGTTTCCCAGAAACTAGAAAGCCTCACAACTGTGAAGGCACAGCAGTAGTAGCTACATGGTTTGGATCTGTGTTGGCGTAAACTGTACACATTACAATAAACTAACAACAGAAAAAAAGAGACGCACAATAAGAGAAAGACACAAGCTTGTAGGAAGTGATGACAACATGTGTGTGTGACTGTGTTGTGTTCTTCTTTAGGAAGATTTGACCCAAAGATTTGAGTGAAACTCTGACCTGGACCGTCAGAGAATGAAGCTGACGAGAGCAAATACACAAGTTCAGGACAGGAACATCCGAGTCACCGAAACAATCACAAAATGATCCACCTGATCCACCACGACCCACCCGCTCCAACACAACCCACCCGATCCACCGGGACCCACCAGATCCAACACAACCCACCATGACCCACCCGATCCGCCACAACCCACCACGACCCACCCGATCCACCACGATCCATCCAACCCACCAAGACCCACCAGATCCACCACGACCCACCCGATCCACCGGGACCCACCCGATCCAACAAAACCCACCCGATCCACCAGATCCACCAAGACCCATCCAATCCACCACAAACCACCAGGAAACACCTGATCCAACACGACCCGCCAGATTCATCACGACCCACCCAATCCAACACAACCGACAACGACCCACACGATCCACCACGACCCACCCGATCCAACACAACCCACCACGACCCAACCCGACCCACCTGATCCAACACAACCCACCACGACCCACCCGATCCAACATGACCCACCTGATCCACCACGACCCACCCGATCCACCAAGACCCACCAGATCCACCACGACCCATCCGATCCACCAAGACCCACCAGATCCACCACGACCCATCCGATCCACCACAAACCACCACTAACCACCAGGAAACACCTGATCCAACACGACCCACCAGATTAATCACGACCCACCCAATCCAACACACCCACCCCGACCCACCAAGACCCATCCGATCCACCAAGACCCACCAGGTCCACCACAACTCACCCGATCCAACACAACCCACCCGATCCACCACGACCCATCCAATCCACCAAGACCCACAGGATCTACCAAGACCCATCCATTCCACCACGTCCCTTCCGATCCACCACAAACCACCACTTACCACCAGGAAACACCTCATCCAACACGACCGACCAGATCCATCACGACCCACCACAACTCACCAGATCCACCAAGACCCATCCGATCCACCAGGACCCACCAGATCCACCACGACCCATCCGATCCAACACAACCCACCACGACCCACCCGATCCACCAAGACCCACCAGATCCACCACAACCCACCCGATCCAACAGAACCCACCCAATCCACCAGGACCTACCCGATCCAACACAACCCACCACAACCCGTCCGAACCACCACGACCCAGCAGATCCACCACGACCCATCCCATCCACCAAGACCCACCAGATCCACCACCACCCACCCAATCCAACAAGACCCATCCGATCCACCACAAACCACCACTAACCACCAGGAAACACCTGATCCAACACGACCCACCAGATTCATCACGCCCAACCCAATCCAACACACCCACCACGACCCACCCGATCCACCAAGACCCACCAGATCCTCCACGACCCATCCGATCCACCACGACCCATCCGATCCACCAAGACCCATAAGATCCACCACGACCCACCACCACCCACCCAATCCACCAAGACCACCCGACCCACCACGACCCATCTAATCCACCAAGACCCATCAGATCCACCACAACCCACCCGATCCACCACGACCCATCCCATCCACCAAGACCCACCAGATCTACCAAGACCCATCCGATCCACCACGTCCCCTCCGATCCACCACAAACCACCACTTACCACCAGGAAACACCTGATCCAACACGACCCACCCAATCCATCACGACCCACCCGATCCATCACGATCCACCAGATCCACCATGGCCCACCCGATCTACCAAGACCCACCCGATCCACCACGACCCATCCGATCCAACACAACCCACCACTTACCACCAGGAAACACCTGATCCAACACGACCCACCAGATTCATCACGACCCAACCGATCCAACACAACCCACCACTACCCACCCTATCCACCACGACCCATCTGATCCACCAAGACCCACCAGATCCACCACGATCCATCCGATCCAACACAACCCACCACTTACCGCCAGGAAACACCTGATCCAACACGACCCACCAGATCCACCACGACCCACACGATCCATCACGACCCACCAGATCCACCACGGCCCACGCGATCCACCATGAAACATCTGATTCACCACAAATCACCCGACCCACCACGACCCACCAGATCTACCAAGACCCATCCGATCCATCATGTCCCCTCCGATCCACCACAAACCACCACTTACCACCAGGAAACACCTGATCCAACACGACCCACCAGATCCATCACGACCCACCCGATCCATCACGACCCACCAGATCCACCATGGCCCACCCGATCCACCAAGACCCATCCGATCCACCACGTCCCCTCCGATCCACCACAAACCACCATGATCCACCATGGCCCACCCGATCCACCACTACCCATCCGATCCACCAAGACCCACCAGATCCACCACGACCCATCCGATCCAACACAACCCACCACTTACCGCCAGGAAACACCTGATCCAACACGACCCACCAGATCCATCACGACCCACCCGATCCATCACGACCCACCAGATCCATCACGACCCACCAGATCCACCACGACCCACCAGATCCACCATGAAACATCTGATTCATCACAAATCACCCGATCCACCACAACCCACCATGATCCATCACGATCCACCGGATCCACCAAGACCCCCCCCCCATCCCCTCACCTTTGCAGTCGGAGTTTCCGCTCAGCAGCAGCAGCAGGGAGAAGACCTCCAACAGCTTGACGCCTCCAGACTTCATGACTTTCTTCCTCTTTGTCTTAATAAAGGTCACCTCCTCCTCCTCTTCCTCCTGTCAGCAGTTGTGTGGTTGGGCTCCTCTCTGGTCTTCTTCACTCTGAACTTCCAGCAGCAGCTTTTTTCCTCGGTCGAGCCATTCCAGCTCCTCCCCGCGAAAGGTTAACCAAGGTTCGGAACCGGAACGTTCCAGGTCCGACGGTTTCAGACCCAATTTCCGGTTCCGTCCGCGAGAACAGGTCCAGGAGGCGCGGGTCAAAGAGGAGGCTCCTTCCCGTCCGTCAGTAAATATTTCTCTCCTTGACTCAGAAGGCGACGAGAGTTTGAGGTCCTCTGCACTTCCTGTGAACCCTTTCAAAATAAAAGCACGTTTGGGACACAAACCTAAAGGAGGGAAACGCATGCAAACGAAAAACGCGGAAGTTCATGGCATTCATCCAAGAATGAACGAACGTTAAATTATTCAACATTTTAATTTAATAAAACTGGTTCTCTGAAACTGTATGAGATTCTTTGACATTACAAAAACGTTTCATTCGTCTCTGTCCGCTGTCGTCTTTGCTTTTGCCTTAAAGAAACAAGGTTTTAAAAAAAAAAGTTAAAGCGGCTTCCGGTGTTTCACTTACATTCGAGTCCGATAGTTTTCCTCACAGACAGTCCCCCTCCTGACGACAAAGTCAGGCTTGAATTTTGACATCACAGCAGTTTAACAGGAAGTCATTTGGGATCATGTGACACAGCAGCCCCCTCTCTAAACCCCGCCCCCCTAAAAGATCTGTTTGCAGCGGATCACAGCACTAATCACATGCCTTCTTGCACTCCCCGCCCCTCCCATACTCAGAGCGGCAGGCCCCGACTCTCGATTCAAACGTACCTCGGAGGCAGCTCAGGCACAGCAAGCGCTGACTGGCTCACATTTATCTTTGTGAGTTTCCGTTCATCACGTAAAAACTCCTTCGTTTATTTTAGCGGCCTCTAAAATGTGACTTAGTGAAGTCATTCGTTTGAAGAAAGTGTCGGATGTATAAAGGTGTTCGTGTCTTTCCGTTAGATAGCGGGATAAAGCTACGCCCGGGGCTATGCTGCCACCGTGTGGCCGGCTGCGGTAACTGCACCGGTGTTCACTGAACCATGTTGAGCACATTTGCTTTATAACATGTTTTTGACATAAACTGCTGCAGAAAAAAGTTAGTTGTAAAGTCTTTCAGTTTTATTGAAACAAACAGAAGCAGAAAGAGCTTTTATAAATTATTTTTTTTTACATTTCCTCTGCAAAAAAAACCTCCAGCCGATGATTTTCCAAACCCGAAGACAAGAACATAAAGCTTGAGATCAGGTGTGCCTGAGGTCTAAGGGCTGTTGGCTTGCTGTTTTTATTCTATTGAAGTTTTTTAATTGCTTAAATGAAATAAAATCCATTCATCCGTCTCCAGAACCTGATGAAACCCTTTTGCAGTCACAGGGTTGCTGGAGCCAAACCCAGCTACCGTTGGGCAAAGGCGGGGAGCAGCCTGCACAGAATGCCAGTCTGTTGCAGGGCCACACAACCACAAACACAACACAAACGCACCTTTAGGGACAATTTAGAAATGCAAATTAACCTGTGAGAAGCCGCAGTGAGAAAGAAAACCCACAGAAGCACGAGCAGAGCGTGCAAACTCCACACAAAGGACCCCGCTGGGATTTGATCCCGGGCCTTCTCACGGGCTAACCGCTGCACAGCCCCGATCCACCATCAATCATTCTAAATCCACGTTACCTGGAGAGAGAGAGGAGCGTTTGTAGGTTCTGGTGCTTTATTGGTGTCAACATGAAGAGCAAGAAGCAAAGAAAACAGAACTTCTGATACAGAAAATACAGCGTCTGAGGAAATAAAATAACTTTGAATTACATCTAAAAAATAATAATAATAAGGGGGGAAAACTGATGGATCAGAGAAAATGTACAGAAGTTTCTGAAAGAGCCTCTGCAGATCAGACGTCCTGCAACCTTCAGGTGACAAAAGACGATAAAAAAAAAACAATTAGGAGGAAATATATTAGTTTTTACTGTTAGGAGAAAGAAGTGAACAAGTGAAAAAAAAGTGGAAATTTGAATTAGAAATATTTATAGCTTCTTTAAACAAAAACTAAAATGAAAACACAAAGATTTCAAACTAAAAGCTTAAAAAATGTTTAAAATGAGTATTTATAAATGCTGATCCTGAACTGAGTCCACAAATCCTCACTTTTCTAGAGCAGACTTGTGTTTGTGTCTCCATGACGACGATTTTCATATTCGTGTTAATTAGGTTTGCATTTTCTGAAACTAAAACTCAGATTTCATTAAATCTATAGATATTTTCCTGAAGTGCATGTAAACCTCAGATGAGTTTGGACCAAACCGGTTTGGACCGAACTGGTTTGGACCGAACTGGTTTGGACCGAACTGGTTTGGACAGAACCGGTTTGGACAGAACCGGTTTATTTTAAAGCAGCAGAAAAAGACAGACGATGCTTTCATAATAAAAGCCTGACTCCCACCAGAACAAACTTTCTTTGTTCCTGAAAGGGCTTTTAATTTGAAAAGTTGCAGGAAGAAAAAAAGCCTGACTTGATGCGGTAAGTGCGCCCCCCCTCCGTGTTTGAAGTGGGACAGTCCGTTGCACTGTTCTGGGTTTGCATCCGACTGTCTTTTGTCCTGCAGCATCAGCTGATGATGTCAGCGGCGGCTTTCTGAGGTCACTTCCTGTCATCGGTGGAGCTGGGATGCATCTGGGCGGAGTCTGTCCCGCTGTCGCTCTGGTTCCATTGGTCAGGAGGAACAGAAATGGAGCAGAAAGGTTTCGTCCTGGAGGTCTGTGCGTCCGTTCTTGTGCAGGTTTGGTTCTCTGAGGACGGTTGGAGAGTTGCGACGCTTCGTGTGGCGTCGTTTCCGATGAGCGGCAGCACAGAAGCGCCGGCTGAGGCCGGCGGCTGCGTTCACCGTTTGTACCGCTTCTCTCTGGGAATCATGGGAAAAATAAAGGAACTCCGGCGAGGACACCGGGCCCCTGAGCCGCTGCCCGTGACGCCCCACGGCTCTGAACGGCCCCAACCAGCAGCAGGCTCACGGAAGGAAGGAGGAGTCCAGCGAAGGGGGAGGGGCATCCTGAAGTGAAGGCGGGGCGTCGCTCTGACGCTCTCACAGTGTTTGCAGGAAACCATCATGGTGGTCATTTGGAAGCAGGCGTCAGGGTTTGGGCTCAGACTCCCCGTCCAGGAAGGAGGCGATGGCGTGGTTTCAGGCGCTCCTTGGTGCTGGGCGCGGTCCGGCGTGGGGGCGGGTCACCGCCTCTGCTGGCTGTAGACGGGGAAGGCCAGCGTGACGTTGAGCGAGTCGTTGTGCTGGACCAGCGAGGTGTGCTGGTAGTGCAGGACCAGCTCCTTCAGGGAGCCGTACAGGTTGTAGGGCTCGGCGAAGCCGAAGCCGGTGCCCGTCTTGTTGATGACGCAGTGCTTCACCTCCCCCTCCACCCTGAGGAGGAGACACACAGGTTAGCCCCCCCACAACACAGGACAACAGACCAGCTGGGTTCTGGAGTCCCCAAAGGCTCCGCCTACTTCAGCTTCTGCTTTCTGTTGGCTGAAAATCAAAGGGGAGGAGCTTCAACAGACCTTTGAGGACCAAAGGTCAACGCCATGTTTGAGGAATTAGCAGGTTTCTTCACTTTCTGGGGTTTTCAGGTCACAGAATTTTACTATCACCATTTGTTTTCTTAGGAGCTATTATTTGTGTGCACAGGGGGCGGGGCTGTTGTTCAGACAGCACGCACGCACACACACACACGCACGCACGCACACACACACACACACACACACACACACACACGCACACAGTCAGTGGTGATCTCGTAGAGAACACGTGAGCGCCCTAGACTAAGAACACCCGTTTCTGCGTAGCGATAATGAAGTTTGCATCAAGGAGCCCCCACCATCCTGTCTGTCACCTTGCTGCTATGATGACCGTATGTTACGCTGTTTGTGCAGAACACGCTGGGGCGGCGGGGGGTGGGGGGGTGCACGCGGAGCAAACAACAAACAGGTAGAGAGGCGGGGGCGGGGCTTAGACTCACCGCTTATGATTCCAGACCCGCGACAAACTAACAGCTGCTTAGCTCCTAATAGTTAATAATTAATGACTAATGATAGTTGTTATCCGTAAAATTAATATAATTTATTGGGTTTACTGGATTTAAAGAAACACAAATACATAGAAAGGAGTCTGCATCAAAGTGAATTTGTTTCCATCATTTAACTTAACTTAAAGATCAAAGGAAACATCACGTTAATAAAGAATAAAGATAATTAGACTAAATAATTAAATAAATATCCTGTCTGGAACATTCTCATGTATAAAGTAAAATGTTTTGTTAAAAAAACAATGTTATTGTATATTGAGGAAATAAAACACTTTATGTTCTTAATTTGTTATTTATTTATTTATCTATTTTTCGTCCTCAAAAAGTATCGATAAGAGTAGTAGTACCGTTAAAACCGTAACCATACCCATCCCTAGTCAGCGGCGTCTGATGTTCAATCGGTCCGGCAGCATTTTGGATGCCTTGGTTGATGACGCCATGAGTGGGTGGAGTCTAAAACATAGATCTTCTCCTTCTGGACTTTATGATGTTTGACTTATTTTTTAACGGAGACAAAACCAAAAAGATCCTCTGCTGTTATTCTGATTTTCATTTCCTCTCTCCTCAGACTCATGCGGGACAGGAAGTCGTCAAACGGGGTCACACAGAGACGGACTGAAGCTCGCCGTACCGGGAGCGTCTCTGAATGATGTCCCCAACGCTGACTTGGAGACGGGACTACCGAGGCTTTGGTGGAACTCTTTACGATGAACAAAGCTGAACCTGAACTCTGAACCTCATGGATTCCCTGGATTCTAACGGATCTACGGTCAACGCTTCCATGCAGCCGCCGGGCTGAGAGCGTGGGACAGTAGCTCCTCCCACACGCGTCCGGGGCGACAAGAGTCTGACGAAACGGTGGGAACAAATAGTGTTCAGTGTGAGCGCGGCGTGATGGCGGCGAGCCATCAGCGGAGGCTGCAGTGGTAACCCCGCCCCTCCCACAGGGAGCTGAGGGAGGGGCACAGACCTGTTTTTGGAACCTTTGGCCCCCAGAGACCTGAACCAGAGCTGGATCCTCTTTGGACAAGTCGCCCCCTGCATGTGAGCGTGTGAACGCCCGTGGTGGAGTTAGGGTGGGGGGCGCCGACGCCACAGTATGGAAGCATTTATGTAGCATAATTAAAAATAACAGTCAAACCCAGGAATGCTTTTTCCTTTTATTCTTAAAAACCTCTCATTCTGTGTCATAATTAAAATGAAAATGCAAAGAGAGGATTGCATTTTCATTTCCACATCCACCCTGTGAATAGTGTCTCATAATTCAATTCCACTTAGCATTTCCAGAGGAGGGGGGGCCATGACGTCGGTGTTTTCTCCGCGTGTCCAGCTGCTAACAGACACATGCTAGGAGCAGCTTTGTGACGGTTGTGTTCTCCTGATGACTGGACACAGCTTCTCTGGACTACGTAGCAGCATTTCAGCTTCATGCGGTCTGGGGTTTGGGACCACAGCCTCCTTCGGACGCCCCGCTGTCTGCAGCCGGATGCACCAGCTAGGCCTCGGCCCGCGGTTTGAAGCTTCTCCCTCGGACTATCTTTGTCAGAGCTAAACCGGCCCGCTAGTCCGGGGAAGCTTCGAAGCGCAGGAGGAGGAAGTGCTGCTATGCAGATCTAAGAAACTCCAAACCATCATATGAATGTGTTTCCAGTGGTGTCCAGACAAAATAAAAGCTGTTATTCCCCCATGTTTACATCCAAGGTGCTCATTGCTGGATTGACCGCCTGGAGTTCTGTTCCTCCATGGCTAATGTTTTTAGCACGCATTAGCCTACTGCTAACACTTCTTTCAGGTCCTTGCAGCCAAGAAAAAAGCACTGACGGCACAGATTGAAAACATTATGAGCGAGCAGACCCTTAATATTAATCATGACAGCACATTTAGAAGACGGTCTCCTGCAGCGTGGTGCTGATTTAGCTGTGTGATGAAAGCTGGAGCAGATTTCCTCATGCTAAGTGTTTGCTGGTTGCATCGTCTAAATGTCCTTTTTTTACTGTATTACTATCTGGGATGTAAATGTGTGGGAATAACATCAGCTTTTATTCGGTCTGGAGACCACTGGAAACACAAATTCATTTCATGATTCAGAGTTCCTCAGATCTGTGTAGCAGCACTTCTGCCTTCAGCGATCCGGTCTGAAGGCAAAGCTAGTCCTGGGGGGGAGTTTCAATGAGCCACGGCGCATCTGAAGGAGGAAATGCTGCTACGTAGTCCTGAGAAGCTGTGTCCAGTCATCAGGAGAACACAACCGTCACAAAGGCCTCTGCTCTGCCGCTAACACAAAGCTGCTCCTAGCATGTGTCTGTTAGCAGCTGGACACGCGGAGAAAACACCGACGTCATGGCCCCCCCTCCTCTGGAAAGGCTAAGTGGAATTGAATTATGAGACACTATTCACAGGGTGGATGTGGAAATGAAAATGCAATCCTCTCTTTGCATTTTCATTTTAATTATGACACAGAATGAGAGGTTTTTAAGAATAAAATGTAAAAGCATTTCTGGGTTTGACTGTTATTTTTAATTATGCTACACGAATGCTTCCATACCACAGAGGATTTTATTATCACACAATCTATTGTCTAAGTAAAACTTCCTGCTCTCTGATTGGACGATGCAGTTTTGGTTTAAATGACACTGAGACTGTGCAGCTTTTATTCTGAAACTGTGCCGCTTTTATTCTGAAACTGTGCAGCTTTTATTCTGAAACTGTGCCGCTTTTATTCTGAAACTGTGCAGCTTTTATTCTGAAACTGTGGAGCCAGAAGAGTTCCAAGTTCATTTAGACGCAAAAAAAGGGTTTTATTCATCTGATAGACCAGAAAACATTGTTCTTATTGTCCTGATATTGAAAGGAGAGTTTAATATTCACAATAATACATTTCTGAAGACCAAACCACTTTTTATTATTTTTCATAAAGAGTTCTGTTTTTATTTTTCAATTATATGAAAAAGAAGAATGCTTGAAATGACTTGGTTTAGTTCAGAAGTAGAAACTTATGAGAACCTCTAACGAGCATTAAACTATTTGTAATGTTTATATATTTGATTTAAATAATAATATTAATGGTTTTGTGTGCGTTTCTATGTTTCATGTTATTCGTGGTAATGTTGTCCCATCACGGCTTCATAAAGTTGAACAGAACCAGACTTACACCACAGAGCAGGCGTAGCAGCCCGGCTTGCTGCTGTCCCGGACCAGGAAGGTGCCGTCCCTCTTGCCGCGCAGCAGAGCTTCCGCCTGACCGCGGTTGATGTTCCCCAGACGCCACAGCCGCTCGTCGTGGTGAGGAAGGTCCTCCTCGTCCTCCACCATGCTGTACTCGCTGCAGGAGGAAGATGGCGGTGAGCAGAGCGCCGCTGAAGGCGTCGGCGTTTGGGGCGTTTGGGGCAGACTTACTCCTCGGTGGTTTCGTTCTTCAGGCCCAGCCACTCGTTCAGCTTCCTCTGTCGGACGCCCTTCTGCGTCAGCCACCTGAAAACAGCGGAGCAGAGCGGCCGTCAGCCTCCACGCCCAGCGCCCCGCCCACCCGCGAGCAGCGGCGCCCAGGAACCTACATGAGGTACTGGTCCCGGGTCTTGCGGAGCTGGATCAGGTCGGGTTTGATGCTGTTCATCTTCTTGTCGATCTCTCGGTAGTCGGCGGCCTGTTTCTTCAGGTCCGCCTCCAGGTGGCGCTTGCTGTCCACGATGTCGCTGATCCGAGACTTCAGCTTGTCGTAGTTCTCCATGATCCTTCAGGAGACACAGACGCTCGAGTTCCAGCAGATGGGGGGCTAGACCGCCCCCACAGACCTGACGGGGGGGGGGGGGGGGGGGGGGGGGGGAGCCCATAGATCTGGAGGCTTCCTCTCTAGTCTGCACCAACTCCCTTTGGTTGGAGAAAACCCTCAACTTTTCAATGAAAAGTCTATGCTAACGCGTCTAGACCCCACTTCTGCGTCCGGAGCGGCCGTGGCGTCCGGAGTGGCCGTGGCGTCCGGAGCGGCCGTGGCTAATCTACTGTTTTTAATCTCGTGTTACAAAGAAAACACAAAATGACATGAAAAACCGTCACCTGAAAACCGTGGTCCTAAGATCTGCAGCTCGGCTGACAGCCGAGCTGCAGATCTTAGGACCACGGTTTTCAGGTGACGGTTTTTCATTTCCTGTCGTCTTAAGGCCCGTACACACCGGGACGAAATTCGCCGGCGAAATTCGCCTCGTGACTAAACAAAGGGCACCAATGAGAGTGTGCACACTGACGCGGAAAAACGCCACGCGTCAAAGCGTCCAAAAAAAAAAAAAAAAAAAACCGCCTCGGGTTCGTTTTTTTTTTTTTTGACGCCTCGCGTCGAAATCTATTCGACCAATGAGAATGGCGCTTTTGCTCACGTGTCTGGAGCTTCTGAAGTTACAGTAAAACACCACTTGGGGGCGCTCAAACACAAAACTGCCTTTCTGAGCACACATACCAGCAAAGAAGATAGACGCCAAGTAGCGGCTACACTACCGCAAAGAAATAATGACGGACATTCTAAAATATCCCCGAAAACACTCATGATACATTCTCAGCTCTTGTACCAGTCGATAAAACTCACCATGTTCTTCTCTTCTCGTAACTATGGGATGTACCCAAAATTGGCGTCTTTTCCTGCGTCTTTCATCATCAACAGAACAATAATTTCTTCATCATTGGAACTGGAGCTGGAGCTACTGGTGCTGGAAATATTCATGTTTTCTTTGTATGATTCTGACAAGCGCGTAAATACTGGCTCTCTTCTTCTGAGTGAAAACCACCTTGTGTACAGGAATATTTCTGTTTGACATTAAGCGCCATCTAATGTCAGGGAATGAAATTGCATGTTCAGTCGGCTCATCGTCAGCGAAAATCGCCTGGATGTGAACACAAAAGACGTGGCGAAAAACGCTGGTGAATAACGCCTGGCGAATATTCGTCCCGGTGTGTACGGGCCTTCAGAGTGTGCGGCACGGACCCTGCGGCGAGTCTGAACAGCAGCGGGCTGAAGAGCCCCCCCAGCGTCCGGGGGCTCAGCTGGTTTCTGGCGGCGTGCAGACACAGGCGGGCCAGGTGCCGCACCGCGCTGAGCAGGGGTCAGAGCGTACTGGGCGGGGCAGGCGGCCGAGCTGGCCACGCCCCGTGAGTCCAGTCGCGGTTTTACGGCAGAGAATCGGATCGTTCCGAATGAACCCAAATCACAAGTGAATCGCTGCTCCACTATGATGACATTTAGCAGAACCATTTTCATGTCATTTCTATTATTCCGTTGTTATTCCTGATTTCCATGAATTTTTTGTTTGGTTGTAAGGCGTTTCCTCGTTTATCGTGGGGGGGGTTGCATTCTAAAAATAACCTGTGAGAGGGGATATCTGTGATGTCCGATTATTTTAAGGCAAATCCTCACTTTTCTCAGACAGACATGAACATTGTCACACTTTTGTCTGGTTTAAACTCCTAAAGCTTAAGCCTTCATGGAGATTAAAAAGCGGTGTGGGTTTGGAGAGCAGGAGACACGGACGCCACGGAGGAGGTTGACTGACAGGCTCATCGGCCAATCAGGAGCTCTGCAGACCTCCTCCTCCAAAAACAAGGATTGTTTGAGCTAAAAAGAAACGGCTTCCACATCTACCGTCCCTTCTGAGAGATTATGGGATGGATAAGGAAAGGGCAGACTGATGCTTTACAGGAGTTAAGGGGTTAAAATCATCTTCTCTCTTCCACTCAGAGGAGGCACCCCCCCCCCCCACCCACCCACACACACACACACTCCATAGATGGATTGTTTTGTCACCATGGTAACTGGGCTTCCTTCATCCGGGCCGTTTGTCCCCCTCGTAACCATCTCCAACAGGGTTGCCGTGGCAACAGCTTACCTCTGGATCTCCTTCTCGTTGCCCTCCCGTCGAAACTTCTCGATGTACTCTTTGCTGAAGCGCTCCTGCGTCTGACACTGCTCCTCGAAGATCTTGATGGTCTCGTTGAACGCCTCGATGGCCGTCCTCTTCATCTGGATCTCCTGCGAGGCGAGGAGGAGGAGGAGGGGGAACAGTGACGCGGGCCGTCGGCCTTCGGCAGAGGTTGCGGCTCGCGGGAGGCTCACCTGGGAGGTTCTGGTGTACTCCTCGTACAGCCGGTCGTACTCGCGGTTCTTCTCCTGGTACTGCAGGTGGTACTCGTGCAGCTTCTTCCCCACGTCTTCGATGCTGTCCTCCTTCACCACTTGGTCCTGAGCAGAGAGGCGTCGGGTGAGACGGCAGCGGAAAACCGCGGCGGCGGCGGCGGTGGCAGGCGGCGCCGCAGACCCACCTGCTGGTGTTTGGAGACGGGGTACAGCAGCTTGACGTCCAGCTTGGGGTTGTACTGAGCCAGAGACTCGTGTCTGTAATGATTGATGAGCTCCACCACCGAGCTGAAGGTCAGCGGGTCGGAGAAGCCGTACTTCCCCTCACGGTGGAAGATCTTTATGAGTTTGTTGTTGCCGCCTTTCCTGTGAGGAGAACAGGATGAAGTCTTTCGTTTACAAATGGAAACTTTCATGCAAAATCACATTTTTTTTTAGCTTTTTAGTGTTTTATAATGTTTATTCCTCAGTGAAAAGAATCTAAAATTGGTATTTTGATCCGTTCACGCATTTCTGAATATTCCTCTAAAAACCACCAGCCCCTCTCAACCCACGAAAACAAGCGGGTTCTCACGCTGTGACATCACAAAGTGGAGAACCGCCCCTTCCAGGAAGAGTCTGAGCTGCAGGCTCCGCCCCCAGGCTAGCACACACGGCCACTTTCTCCATGGAGCTATAATCCTCAACCTTTGTAAAAGTTCAGATGTTCTTTGTTTTCGTGGGAGAAACGCAGACTCTAAGATGATGTCATGAAATGGGCGGTACCCACAAGGAGGGAAAGGCGGAGCCTCAGAGATCGAGTCGCCTTACTTCTGGGAACCAAAATGAGCTGCAAAAAGGACTAATATTTCATAATAAATATCATTCCATAGTGCGCCAAAGAAGAAATGGTGGGGTGGGGGGGGGCAGATTATGGCCCGATGAACTGGAATAAAGATATTAATATTCCTTGTTTTTTTTTTTTCCCCGTTAGCCCACTAAATGGACCTTTTGGGTGCAGAAAGTTAGTCTGCATAGGTGTGGTGTTGGAGGATTTGTTCTGATGCTCGTGTGTGTTTTCTGGGTCTGACAGTCATCTGTCCAACAGCCCACGAATGCAGCATTTTTCTACATTTGTTTTTCCTAGAGGGACATCCACCCATGGGGGCAATTTGCCCTAAAACGAGAACAAAGCCACACATTTTGAAATAAAACCTCCAAAATGTTCCATTTTAAAAGATATTTATGAATGTTTTGTCCACATTTTTGTGTGTTTTGGCCCAGACTCCGTGGTTTTTCTGTCTCTTATAAGGTGGATCATCTGCTCCTGGACCCTTTGTGAGCCCCGGGTCAAAGCGTTTGCCCCCCCCCCTCTGAACAGCAGCAGCTGGGTTTGGTCCACACTTCCGCCTAAACACGTCTAGATGACGCGTTTCTTCAGTTTTTTTTTATTTCTGCTACTGTTCCGTGAATGAAGCAGCATTTCGTGCGTTTTCATCCCCGGAAGACGCCGCTAAAAGGGGGCTCGGTCTCTGGAGGCTGATGGACAGACGAGGAAACGGGCGTCAGGGCAAAGAGCTCACCTCAGGGTCAGCGTGTAATCCCCGTGCATCTTTGTGGAGGCGTCTCGGACCAGAAACGTACCGTCAGCCGTGTCCCTCAGCTTCTCGTTGACCTCCTCCCTGCAAACACGGGCACAGTCTTTCCACCTGAGCCATCCCGCCGCCGCCGGCGTGCGTGAGGTGACCGTCCGTTACCTGGAGATGTCTCCCCAGTACCACTCGGCGTCCTGCAGGGCCATGCTGTTGTTGAAGCTGCTGGACGCTGCGGGGGTCGGCGTCTTCGGGGGTTTGGGAGGCAGAGCTGAAAGGCAGACAGGTGAGCGTTACAGGTGGGCAGCAGTCACAGTCATGGTCTGTGAAGAGGCGGGTTCTGGAAGCGGTTCTCTCCGTGCTGATCCAGGCTTCCAGCCAAACTGCAGCAGCTGCAGCGGCACGTTGGTCAGGAAACGTGGAAGCAGACGGCGGCTTTCGTGGTGACGGACGGTGGGACAAACCAACGTGTCACGTGTGCAAACCGCTGTCTGCTTCTTTTAGCCGCCGCCACGTTTCAAATGGGGACAAATCAGGAGCAGCTTCCTGGCGGCGCGGCGGCACGCTCTTACCTGGACTCTGCATGTGAATGTAGCAGAGGATCTTGTCCCGCCCCCTCAGCGGCAGGGCCTCGCCCCTGCCCCCCCGCTCCATGACGGCCTCCAAAGCCACTCGGGTGAAAGTCAAAAGCCCCCCTCCCTGGACGTCATGAGGTCTCCGTCCCGCTCTGGAAAAACCCGCGTCATGTCAGGACCGACATCTCGGCTGCAGCGTCTCCTGATCCGGCGCCGTGCTGCGCTCGTGGGAGGTCTGCCTGGAGCGGGGGTCCGGCTGCGTCTGCTCAGCAACCCAACCAGCAGACGCCCCCCACCCCCCCGTCTCCCTCCCTCAGCCTCGGTTCAAAGCTCGGGAGAGCAGCTTGGAGATGCGTGACATCACAGCCCCCCCCAACCAATGTGTGGACAGCAGCGGTATCACCGAGGCAACGCAGGCCGCGCCTCCGCTGCATGGATGATGTCATGGTTTCAGCTGCTGCTCCGTCTGACTCAGAGCTGAATGAACGAGGAGCCGCTGGGTCTGCACGCCCCCCCCCCACCCCCCTGGTTTCAGCAGCTTTCTGGCCCAAAGCGGCTCGTTTCTTCTTCTCCTGCTCACTGAAGTGATGCGTCTCCATGTTGTTCCATCGTTTTCTGTCCAGACTAAATCCTCTCCAGACAGAACCTTCATTCTGTCCCGCTGCAGCCGTCCTGGACTGAGGGTCCAGATCATTTCCACGGCTCTTCCTTCTTACTGCTCCTACGTCTGCGTTTGCTAATAGACCCAGATCCTGATCCATCACCACTTGAACCAGCATATCCTCAGAAAAAAAGGATTTATGTTCAATTCTTTTCCACATGTCCTCCATTGTGAGAGCAAAGCTACAAGAACATGTTAAAAACAGCAAAAACACTCACTGGAGGGGTTCTCTAATGATCCGACATGATTGGTCTCAGCTAAAGAGAAGAACCGGTTCCCTGCCTCGTCATCAAGCTCTTCAACGAAGAGCAGAGATCTTCTGGTTTCAGATGCTTCCTCTGCACTTCTCTCATGGTTCTCCACATCAGCGAGATGTTTCAGAGGACGGGAGGCGTTTTCTTCTCAGAGGGCTGAAGAGAGAATCTACCGCCTCTCCCAGCTGATCTGAAACCCAGCTTTTGAAGCTTGGCTCAGGAGGCTTTTATTTTGAAAAGTAAACTCACTCCATCAGGTGCTTATTCTAAGGATCAGGTCTACATTTCATGGAGATTTCAATATCTGAAATTTCAGTCAAAATAGCTTCTTTGGATATAATTTCAATTTATGCAGAACCAAAGTTAAGCCTGGATTAAAAACGGTGAAAATGGCTTAATCCAGATTAATTAGCCCTGGACAGAACCAGACTCGGAGGTTTTTGAGCCCAAAGGATGACACTAATAACCCTTTCACTAATTGTTAACATTTATTTTTGAGTTTGGTATTAAAGATCACATTATACACACCATTACACCCTTCAACGTGTTTTCTGGTTATTTCTTTGAGTGTTGGCTTCATTTTATTTTGAAATGTCATTTTTCATGACCCTCTGGGTCTTTTACTTTTGTTTCCTCGTTTAGTGAGGAACAGATTTTTTTTCCACTACTTTCCATCTCTTTTTTTCTCGTGAAGCTATTTGAGTTCTTAATAACTGCTAGAAAACTTTGTACAAATAAAGATTGACGTTCTTTTCCACCGAGCTGGGAATCATTTTTAGGATCTCAACGCCGCCGTTTTGCTGGACGAAGGAAGCTTCTGAAATATTCTAGTGCCACGCCGCCGCCGCCGCAGCGCTCCAGACTGCCACCAAATGGTCGCATTTTGCGACCAAAATTTGAGAGTGTGCGACTGAATTTTACATCCAGTCGCACACGGGCGACCAGTAAATTTGCCTCCCCCACCCTCTCCCCCTTAGTGTGATCTGTGTTATTATATATTTTATGATTATTTTAATGTTTTGTAATGTATGTAGCCTTTTTTTTTTAAATGAATTGGTATTTTAAATTATTTTAATTAATCACTCAACTACAAAAACCATCAGGACACATGTCCCATAATGCATTGTTTTGTAGTCAGCTTTCAGTCAGTTCAGTACTAAATTTCCAGCTGTGTTCGGGTAGGTTTGCCCCTTGCTCTCGCGATATTTTTGTGATGATTGACAGGTGATGTTGGAGCAAAAACAAAAATCTATTTGGTGTCACAAAGATGAATTTCCATCCGTTTTCTTTACTATTTGTACTGTCATGACAGCGACGCTGCTGTCAGTTTACCTTGTTGCATCTTCCAAAGTGCAGAATAAAATGTGACAGTGAATTTGAAACGGCACATTGTAATTTCTGCATCTATTATTAAAGTATTTATTAGTAATACAGTGGAAATTAGTAGATTTGGTTAGCATGTTGATTTACGGTATGCGCCCCTAAAGTTTCTGTTAGGGGCCACTGTGCTCCTGGTGAAAAACGTTAGTCTGGAGCCCTGCAGCGACACGGTCTGAGCGGCCTCAGGAACTGCGGCGTGAGTGGGTTACCTGGAGCGGCTTGGTTCATGTTGAGCTCGCTGGTGATCAGAACCTCCAGCACCTGAACCAGAGGATCCAGGCCGGACTCGGACCTGAATGGAAACGGAGACGCGGTTACAAAGAAAAACACAAAAGGACATGAAAAACCGTCGCCTGAAAACCGTGGTCCTAAGATCTGCAGCTCGGCTGTCAGCCGAGCTGCAGATCTTAGGACCACGGTTTTCATTTCCTGTCGCGTTAGTGTGTGCGGCACGGACCCTGCGGCGAGTCTGAACAGCAGCGGGCTGAAGAGCTCCCCCAGCGTTCGGGGGCTCAGCTGGTTTCTGGCGGCGTGCAGACACAGGCGGGCCAGGTGCCGCACCACGCTGAGCAGGGTCAGACCATACTGGGCGGGGCAGGCGGCCGAGCTGGCCACGCCCCTTAGCACCTGAGCGCAGTCCTCCGGGTCCCGGACCTCTGCGGACAGAGGGGGAGCGTTAGCGGGTGGGGCGGGAAGTCTTCACAGCATCTGGGGGGGGTGGGGGGTCTGCTTACCCTGGACCGCGTGGACCATTTCACCCTGCAGTTGGGGGGGCAGCACGGGACCGGGGAGATCCAACAAGAACCGGATCACCCCGTCACAAAGGGACGGCACCTCCAGCTGCTCCAGGTCTGAAAACAGACGCACCTCGGTTAAACGCAGGCTGGCTGCCGACGGAGACCTGACGGTGCGGTCCGGACCCTCACCCGTGTCGGCCAGCTGCCGCGTGTCCAGAACTCCTCCGGCGGCGCTGCGATACAGACCGGGACTGTCCAGACCTGCAGCAAGAACCCGGGTCACGCACCAGTCACCAAGTGATTTTCAGTCCTGACGCAAACCAAGACGCAACTACAGAGGCAGTCGGATCGGAACCACCGGCCGAAGACATCACAGAGTCAGAAGCAGAACGAGCTTCACAACCACACGGGGGGGGGGAAGAACAGCACAGAAGGAGGATTCAAACTGACAGACAACAGAAAAATACTGCAGCTGGATTTCCTTCACTACAGCCTGTGAGCTTCAAACGCTTCAGATTCAAAGAAACTCCGCCTACTTTGCTTTAGATCCACTCAGGCCCCGCCCAACTGTTGGTAGTTTCACACAAACCACGCCAGCTTAGCAGCGGATTCGCACAAACCCCGCCCACTTTTGCACAAACCCCACCCATTTTTGAAGAGATTCTCACAAACCCCGCCCACGTTGCAACAGATTTTCAAGAAACTCCGCCCACCTATCTTTAGATAGACACAAACTCCACCCACATTGCTTCAGATTCACATAAGGCACGCCCACTTTGTGACAGATTAGTACACTCCACCCACTTGGCTCAAGATTCAAATAAACCCCGCCCATGTTGCTACGGGTTCACATGAACTCCGCCCACTTTTCTTCAAATAGTTTAGTTTTTAAAGGAAGAAATCCTGCCTCATCTGCTGCTGATGACCTGGATCAGGTGTGTTTAGCCAAATAGGAGCTTCAACGGCAGGTTGGTTGGAAAACATGTAGGACTCCGGTCCTCCTGTCCTGGATTTTTACCATAGGCCTGTGATAGCGTCCTTGTTTTGTTGCTAACCCTATTTTTTCGATGGACATGGGCGTTTCTAAGGAGGATGTTTCATGGTGACACTTGTGGGGGCTTCATTTGCCTCTTCTAGACTGGAACTGAACGCACGACGATGGTTTCCTGCGCTCAGGCAGAACCCTGAACGCACTTTTCCGTCCACCAACACAGACATTACAGCAGACGGACGGCAGAGGAGCAGCGCGTGACAAGAAACACGCTAAGACACACGGAAACATGACAAGCATTCAGAATGGCAGAAGGAGAAGCAAACGCATGTAAATCCCGCCCAGGCGGCCTTCTCCAGCACATTCACACGGGTTTGCGTCCGCTACCTCTCGCCTCGACGGCCTCCATCAGTCTGCTGAGGAGCGGCGGCGCCGTGTCTGGAGGTCCAAACTGTTCTGGCAGATCTGGCAACACAAAACCTGACAAACAAACGGAAACAAACGCAGGTCAGACACATGAAGGAGTCTCAAAAACAATATCCCTGCTGGAGCTTTCAACTCAATAGACGTCCAGGTTCACCTTTCCCAGTCTCACATGTTTTTTTCGTTTTTTGTGTAATTGTGCGCGCTTCTTTATTTTAAATGTGCATTGTGCTCTGCGCCCTGATTGGCTGTTGACTTTGTCAATCAATCTCATCCGTTCCATCTTTCCTGTACAGAACACATTCAGCTCACTAAATCTACATAAATCTTTAAACTCGATCCGATCGTTGTCTGTAAACCTGGACTTCCTTTTCTAAGGAGGTCTGAACTTTGAGAGTTTAGACAAGAAAAAAAAATGAAAATGTTTGCATCTGTCTGAGAAAAGAGTGTAGTGAGGAGTTTTACTGCCGCAAAGTTTCAGAGCTGAAGGAGCTCATTAGAAATGTGTCTTTGCATTGAGGACAGGAGTTAGTCTAGCCAATTTCCCAGCATGCCTTTGTTTTGACTCTATTCCGTTAGCGGCAAGCGCCTCACAAGCCCAAGATAACATTAGCATAGCAAAAAAAAAAAACCAGCTAGCAATATCAGAGGCATCCAGCCTCACAGTTTAGTCAGATTCCAGCTCAGACGAAGAAATGAAAACGTACGTGGATCTATTTGTAATCTATGGATCTATTTGTAATCTATGGATCTATTTGTAATCTATGGATCTATTTGTAATCTATGGATCTATTTGTCTGCAAGTGGAGGATTAAGAAGTGGAGCTGAGAAAATAAGTCTGAGCTTTTTCAAACGTTTGGTTTTCATCTGCTCCTGATCCAACGCCGTCAAAGACATACTCAGGAATGTTGGAGTCTCTTAATTATGTCCTCCATCATGACTAAAATGCTACCAGAACATGTTAAAAAAAACACCAAAAGCACAGATTTTTCATTGGAGAGGCTCTTTAAATCCTCCAGACTCCTACTTTAATAATTTCCCCTGTTGCAGTTTATTTGTCACCTCCGTGATAAACGAGGAAACGCTGCGTTTTCAAATTCTTCATCGATCAGAACTGATTTTTCAATCTTGCGATGGGGCTGATGGGTAATTTTAACCACTCTGCGCTCTGACAAGACAACAGCAGGAAGTGGCTTTGCGGTTCTGTCAGGTAAAAACAGTACTCGTGCGCGCGCACATGCACACACTTCCTGTGTTCTCTAATGAAACTGGCGGCAGCGGAGCAGAACCGAGGTGTGTCGGGTCAGCACCCACGGCCCTGACTGCACCGCTGCCGGAACCGCGCTGACTGTCCCATTCCGGCTGCTGTGCACTTCAGGAATGCGGGTGTAGGTTTAAACCGGGCTGGGGGGCGGCAGGAGTGTCCAAACGGAGACGGACGTGTTTGAGAGCTCTTCCCGGCTCTGGAGGGACGCCGTGAGTCGGACTCGGCGCTCAGACTGGAGACCATTTCCAGCAGAAATGAAGCGACTGACGGTGGCGAACGGACATGTGAAGACCCCCTCCAGGGAAAATCGTGTTTCTAGCTTTTAGCATGTTCTTGCAGCATGTTTCTCATGATAGATAGCATGCATAAAGAACATTCTGAGTATTTCTTTATTCAAATTGTAGTAAATCGGGAGCAAATGACAATACGCCGTTTGAAAAAGCCTGTAGGTGTGACGAAAACCTTCAACAGCAAGCCCATTGACTGTATAAGAGAACTGGACTGAGTGACCCCTCCCCCTGGCGTTTTAAACAGGAAGTACCTGCTGGTTCCAAAAAAAACCCAAAACAAAATCCCATTCTGGATCTGATACCTTTTTTCATTTGTATTTCAAAATCCTCATTTTTTTCATGATATTTTTCTTGATCACAAGTTATTCAGGTTATAAACTGACCAATCAGACGCCTCAACAAGAGCATGTGGTACCCGCTGGCCTCCACCATGAACGTTTGAAATGCTTAACAGATTCTCTCCAGCCCGCTTTCCGTGGAAGGGGTGTGGACTTTCAATAAGATCACTCCCTACTGGCGACAGTGGTTTCCATAGAAACGCTGCCTTGCACCAATCGCTGCTTAATAAACTCGTCTAGCTCCAAATGGCTACGTGCGTATCGCGGAAAAATGCCGACCACATTTCGTTCATTTGGTTGGAGTGGGAAATAAACCATTTTCTGTGTGTGACGTAGGGTTGTGCCGATGGACGATATCATCGTCCATCGTGATGGGTGACTGACATCCCGATGGAGAGACACCATCGTGATGCCACGCCCCCACCACGCTGCGAGTCGACACCATAAGCCGCGGTTACATGAACAAAATATCTTGATCGGATCATTGGTCGGATTAGAATCCAACCGTGTACATGGGCCCAGAAAAACTTTTTCAGAATATAAAAAACGTTCCCATGGGTGACACTTAAGGTCGGAATAAATCATTCGCACATGCGCAGTAGTGTTTTCAAACCGGAAGAGAAGATTAGTTCCGCCGAGCGGCTACATACATAGATATGGCAGCTCGGTAATATACTAGATGATCTTCTAAACGTGCTTTTATTAATGTTACGGTTATTATGAAGCGCCTGTTCACTCATTTTAATTGTAATCCGTGTGGTCAGTGCTTTTTCTGTTGAACGGAGCCGGAAAGAAGCCCGTATATTAGCAGTATGCTAACAACACGGGCTAACAACATTAGCATGAACATAATGTATCCATGCGGGAAACGCTGCAATCTGCATCTTAATATGTGGGAATAACATCAGCCTTTATTTTGTCGAGACATGACTGGACACAAATCCACGTGATTGTTTGAACGGTTTTTTAAGGACTGAGCGACATTTCTGCTTTGAAGCTAACAGCGCTCCTCAGTCGCTGTGTGTGTGCTGGCGCTCCGAGCCCCGACACACACTTTTACCGGGAGACCCGGTTCTCCTGAGATCGGTAGCTCGTTCACGTAGAGCGGCGGGACGGATCACAGTCCTAAGTCTCCCACACGTAACGAAGCACCCCCCCCCCCTCCCCCTCACAGCTGTAAGTCCGTCTGCTCTGCTAGAGACGCGGACGCTGCTCCACTGGTCCACCTGACTAATCAAGAGCAGGAGGAGCGGACCACTTCTGTTCTATTCTGTTCTGTTTGTTTTACTTTTTTTAAGTCACTTCCCTCAGTTTATACTGGATCATCGCGGATGAGTCCTTATTTGGGAGATAAAATAAATAAAGTAATAAAGTAAAATAACGAATAATAATTATATAATAACGAAAAATTACCCCCCCCCCCCAACCCTAACCCCCCCAACCATCGGGATGGACGATGATATCGTCCATCCCGATGGTTGACTGCAAACATCGTCAACTGCCAATTTAAGGGACATCGCCCAACCCTAGTGTGACGTCACACTCGCTCAGTCCAGTTCTCTTGTACAGTCAATGGGCGGGTCATAAGCTCCCTGCTCGGCTCCATTCCGATGCAACCGCTAGCAGACAAATAAATCGTCTTTGCTTTGTTGGCATCCGCGGCTGGATATCTTCAATATTGCTCGCCTTTTTTGTCGTGCCAGTAAGGTCAAACCGGGTTCTAAGGGGCTGTAAGCTAGTGAGAGAACATGTAAACAGATGGATGATGGGAAATGTGGGCGGGCTTACCCTGTTACTCCCCGATCTGCATGCGGACCTCCATCGGTTTCATCGCTCAGCCCACATGTGCGAACACGTCTCTTCCACCAAAACATAACGGTGGTGACTATTCAAAAATGTTTGTTACGTGGTCGGGACACGTGGTCGGGACACGTGGTCGGGACACGTGGTCGGGACACGTGGTCGGGACACGTGGTCGGGACACGTGGTCGGGACACGTGGTCGTGTATCTCGCATGTGCCTTTTTTTTTTTCTTTCCTTTTGTTTGACTGCGGTTTACTCCCCTGTTTGAGCGGGTTAGCTCCATTGTAAAATGTTTGTGGATCGTTACACACTTTGTTGTGTGCGCGTTTGGTTTAGTGGTATTCAAGTATGTTCATGGTTGCGTGTGTCGTGAGGAACCATGGGAATCGCCTTCTGTCACCTGTCAGATCGGCTGGTAAGGACGTGACGTACGGTTGCTATGCGGGGTGGTGCGGTGAAACCGCAGACCCGGTAGGGGCATACCCCGTGGCACCGGTTCCACCAACAACTCCAGAGGTAAGTTTCTCCTGGCGCTCTGCAGACACCATGTCCGAGAGAATGACAGCGGTTTTTGGCCTGAAAACGGTACTAAGAGGAGACCACTGGGGGCGCTTTGAAAATCGATCAACAGACGATCAGAGAGTGACTTTAACCAGGAACACCTGAAGTCCTCTTCCCTCCTGGATGAGTGGGTTTTATCGGAGTCTTCCTCATTCCAGATGAGGAGTTTGTGACTCAGCAGCAGTTGAAACAGCATGACTGCGTCTTCTAAGACCACAACCCATAAATACACGTTTACCCTCCAACCTCTATTATCAACAAGAATAGAACCAAAAAGAGGAAGAAACTTTGGGGTAAACCTAATTCCACCTCCACTCAGTAGCAGAAGTGAAACTTAACCCTGTTACCCATCTGGTTTGTTTTAGGAAGTGGCCTATTCCAGGCCCGTCTCTTAAATTGTGTGAACCTCTCGTTTCAGTTTCTACAGTAAATAATAGAGAAAAAAACCAGCGCTGCCTGAACCCCTGAAAGCATCACGGAGGAGAAAGCCGAAAACAACCAGCAGTCACGGAGTGGCGCTGCGCTGTCAGACAGAGGGCTTACTCACTCTCCGACTCGGAGTCCGTCCTCGTCGATGCAGCAGATGGCGGTCGGGGTGGGCGGGGCTTGGGGGTGGGCGGGGAAATTCTTTTCCTTCCAACGAACTCCACATATGTCCCTGGGAAGTCGCCTTTTTCCTGTCGGGCACATGGGAAGGAGACACGTCGGCATAAAACTGACATTTCATTTGGCACAGTCAGCAGGGATTTCCACCAAAGCTGGTGTCTGCCGTGCAGCGGGCCGCCACCACAAACCCTGAACTCCTTTCACAACAATAGCAGCTCTTTGTGTTTGTTAGAACAACAATAGCTCCTTTTCATTTCAACCCTAAGTTGAGCTCGGAGGATTTTGCACAAACTTTGGATTTTTCTGTGGAGTCAAAATACTCTGAAGCGTGTGACTAGTGGGCCCAACGTCTTTGTCCTTCCGGGTCAGATTTCATTTTTTGGCAACGCGGTCCCCAAACGGGCTGCAACTGAAACTGCAGGACTTTCCCAGGAGGTTTGGAGCCCCGACAGCGTCTGCATGACTGGATGACGGAACTGCTCCGGTTTTCCAAAGACAGACCGTCAACCCGCCTGTTGCAGAAGCATCCAGGTCCCCTTTGGTCTCTGGTTCTTTCCAGCGGGTCAGCAGTTCCAGGAACCACTTTGAGGTCTGCTCCGCGTAAGGGGGGGTCAAAACTGCTGCCCTCTTTCAGACCGGAAACCGTTTTGAGCAGAAATGAAGCGCCGGCAGTAAAACGTAAAACTTGCAACAGCAAGCCCATTGACTGCATAAGAGAACTGGACTGAGTGACTCCTCCCCCTTGGCGGTTTAAATAGGAAGTACCTGCAGCTTCCAAGAAGCCAGAATCCCACAGACTTCTATAGAGAAATACTACTTACTACTACGTAGTAAGTAATACCTACGTAGTAGGTATTACTACTAGCTCTGAGCTGCAGCTGCTTTCACATCTGGAGCCGACGGTGTCAGAAAGTCAATAATTTACAGAACCGTTCAAACATTCATCCTCTGTGCTTTCTGCAGCCTCTCCAGCACAAGGAAGTCAGTCATTTTCTCCTCTAAAGCGGAAGTCAAACGGTTCAGCCGCCCATTTTGTGGCTTTGCAATACCGTTTCAATTAACCTCATCTATTTTTACACAAATATGGCGATGATTAAATCACAGGGCTGTAAGAGAGCAAAGCGTTTAAAGCAGAAAAACTAACAAAAATCACAACGTTTCTACACAGAATGTTTCAGCCGCTTCGATTTTTAACCGGAAAATCCTTCTGCTTCACAAACAAACCAAAGCTGGAGAAGAAATCACCACGAGCTGAAGGTAAAGCAGCTTCTGGAACGCTAACGCATAAATGTACCAGGAAAAATAAAGAAAACAGAATACAAAGTTCTTCTACAGACACGGCTTCTACTAAATGCTTCCACACATCTCAAGATACTTTCATAGCAGCTTGACGTATTTCACTAATTAAATAAAGCCCTTTAGGCATGTGACCTATCGAACGGAGCCTTTTTATGCTGATGTGTATAGTTTAGGTTATGTTGACTTATTCTAAAGACCTATATCATTCAAAATCAAGCTTTTGAGTGTATTAATATGTTGATTTCTCCCCAAAAAACAACAACCCCAAAGTGGTATAATGATCCGTTCGAGCAGTGTTCCTCTAAAATCTTTTTCTGATCTGAGCTCCAGCCCCTCCCAATCCACGAAAGTTAGTGGTTCCTCACATTGTGACATCACAAAGTGAAGAACCGCCCCTTCCAGGAAGAGTCTGCCCTGCTTGCCCCGCTAACAGACACACTACTATCTTTGCAAAGTTATCTTTGGACAGTAAAACTGCAAAAAGGATTGATCAGATACTTTTTAATTTCTTTGGAGAAACAGAATCCACTATGTACGAAAATCAGTAGTAATTAATTCATCTAAAAATGGAGGACTTGACTTTCTTGACTTCTCCACTCTAAACAATGTCCTCAAAATTAAATGGTTAAAAAACTTCTTAAAAAGTGAAACCTCATTTTGGAATTTCATACCAAAGTATATATTTGATAAGCTTGGAGGTCTGCCATTTCTTCTATTATGTAATTTCAAAATAGAGAAAATTCCCTTAAAACTGTCTAATTTTCATAAGCAGGTTTTATTAACATGGACTTTGATCTACAAGCATAACTTTTCTCCTCATCGCTACTATATTTGGAATAATGCAGATATTCTACACAAGAACAAGAGTATTTTTCTTGAAAATAGGTTCGAAAAGAACATTTCTCTTGTAACACAGCTGATGAATCCACATGGTAACCTGATGTCATACGTTGAGTTTCTGTCCACCTATAGTCTGCATGTCTCACCTGCAGAGTTTGCATTGGTTACTGGGGCCATCCCAGGTGGTGTTAGACTTCTGTGTAGCAGTTCTCCTTCAAATACTCCATGTTTTCCTCCCAAATTAACAGATTTGTGGTGTGGAAAGATTTGTTTTTCAACTAGCAGGAATAATCAGAGTATTCGTTCTTTGTTTCAAAATGAGATTGCCACAAAACCGTATGTTATCTCATACTGGAACAGCTTTGGATGTCGAATTCAGTGGGAAAAGGTTTGGTCCCTGCCCCAAAAGTTTCATCACCAATAAAATCAGAGAAATTTCTTTCAAAATTCTTCATAAATTTTATCCAGTGAAACATTTCTTTACCAAGTTTAAAAAAGATCTGGACATAAACTGTTCATTTTGTCATTCATCACCAGAAACTGTGCCTCATCTTTTTTGGTTTTGCTCCTTCACTCAACTTTTTTGGAAAGATGTGATACATTTTATAAGAACTCATCTATGTGTAGATTATAGATTATTTTATGAGCATATTATTTTTGGTTATTTTACACAAGAGAAACTTAATGCAGATAAAATATATGTAGTTAATTTACTTATAATTATGGCTAAACACTTCATACACAAGTGTAAATATTCCAATAAAAAACCAGTGTTTTATGCTTTTCAGAAAGAAATGGTTCTGTATGTAAACAGCATAAAATCCTCCACTAACAAAAAAGCTGTCAGAACTGTTGAAACATGGTCTCTCCTGAAAGTTTAACAGATTCCTTTGCCTTTATTATTTTTGTTTTATTTTTGCATAACATGTATTACATAGTTATTATTATGGTTTTTGTTTTTTGTTCATTCTCCTGGCAAACGTGAAAATTGTATTTTGCACACAGTGAGGAGTTTTGCCTTTAATATTTTGTATGTGCAATCTTTGTTAATAAAGTTAAAAAATATATATATATATATATATCTTTGCAAAGTTAGTTTTCGTGGGAGAAATGCAGACGCACTGCAGAGGCCGGATCCAGGATGATGTCATGAAATGGGCGGCACCCACAAGGAGAGAAAGGCGGAGCCTCAGAAGTCGAGTCGTTTTACTTCCGGGTAGTAAAAAAAAAGCTCAGGAAAAGAAATGTTTCATTAAAAAAAAGGTAATCTATGATCAAATATGGATATAGTTTACTCTGAAAGGCTTGAGAAAAGCAGGACAAAGGCCTGTAAAAAATAGTTTGCAGTGAAATGAAAACGATGCATTTGTCGTTTTTATTTTGCTATTTGTACATGTATGCACTTCATATCGTCATCGCAGTATGGATCAATAAAATCGCGCGTTGCAAGTTTTCCTCATATCGTGCGCCCTAAAGGCCCGTACACACCGGGACGAATTTCGCCGGCGAAAATTCGCCTCGTGACTAAACAAAGGGCACCGATGAGAGTGTGCACACCGACGCGGAAAAACGCCACGCGTCAAAGCGTCAAAAAAAAAAATAAAAAACGCCTCGGGTTCGTTTTTTTTTTTTTTGACGCCTCGCGTCGAAATCTATTCGACCAATGAGAATGGCGCTTTTGCACACGTGTCTGGAGCTTCTGAAGTTACAGTAAAACACAACTTGGGGGCGCTCAAACACAACACTGCCTTTCTGAGCACACATACCAGCAAAGAAGATAGACGCCAAGTAGCGTCTACACTGCTGCAAAGAAATAATGACGGACATTCTAAAATATCCCCGAAAACGCTCATTAAACATTTTCAGCTCTTGTACCAGTCGATAAAACTCACCATGTTCTTCTCTTCTCGTAACTATGGGATGTACCCAAAATCGGCGTCTTTTCCGGCGTCTTTCATCATCAACAGAACAATAATTTCTTCATCATTGGAACTGGAGCTGGAGCTACTGGTGCTGGAAATATTCATGTTTTCTTTGTTTGATTCTGACAAGCGCGTAAATACTGGCTCTCTTCTTCTGAGTGAAAACCACCTTGTGTACAGGAGTATTTCTGTTTGACATCAAGCGCCATCTAATGTCAGGGAATGAAATTGCATGCTGGCTCGGCTCATCGTCAGCGAAAATCGCCTGGATGTGAACACAAAAGACGTGGCGAAAAACGCTGGCGAATAACGCCAGGTGAATATTCGTCCCGGTGTGTACGGGCCTTGACTCAGAATTGCACCAATTTAACCAAAGCAAAGCAAAACTACAAGGACTGTTAGGCTGAAGAAGACCACAGGCGGCCACAGGGGCAATAATCTTCAGGTCGTGAGCACGGCAAACCCTTTGCTTTCAAATAAGTCTTCACCCTCGTTCTGACACCGATCTAACAACAAACCTCTTTGTTTTGCTAAATCCTTCAGCAGGAACCATTTGAGGACAGGCGTGTGAACGCTCGGATCAGCAGACCACTGCAGCTGACGGCAGAGTCAGGAGAATTCCTCTTTCTGAACATAAATACGGCCATTTGGTCTGCCCTGCGGCTAAACCGCTCTGCTATCAGTCGCAGCCAAAAGAAAACGGAAATGAGGGGAAATGGCGTGAAGGAGCTCTGCTTGGAGCGGCGTTTTCACCGGCCCCCCCAGATGAAAACACATCAGGGTTTTTTTTTTTTTTTAATGCAGAAACCCGCTGTGTACAAACTGCTGAAACCATATCTGCTCATGTGGGGTTGATGATGGGGGAAACTCCACCACGTTGCATAAAGGCGTGAGGTCTGGAAATGGAGACTAAAGAGAGAAACACTGTGGTGGTTTGGCTCACCAACCGGAGCCAAAAACAACTAAAATCACAACAACATGAACTCATTCCAGCTTTCAGCTTTAAGCCGTTTCCCTCTTTTGTGGGTCTGGCTTCGTCTTTCTTTTTGCACTTTGTAATTTGCTCATGTGATTTAGTCCCTTTACTTTACAAGACGTTCAAGGGAGGCGGGGGTTTAAAGTTGGGTCCCAACCAGAGTTCAGGCCAGCTATCCCCCCTGACAGGAAAGTGGACTGTCTGAACCAGTGACCTCTGGCGTGACTCAGACCTGCCGCTGTGAAGAGACACGCCCACCAAAGCATGACTGCGTCAGTCATGGCGTCACATTCTGCATGTCTCAAACACCAAGGAGCATGAGCCAAGCCAGCGGCGTGGCCGTTACCTGCGTGGTCTCGTTGAAGCCTGGAAGCCAGCCGATCTCCGACGGCCTCTCCTCGGCGCCGTTGCTGCACCCCAGCGCCAGCAGCGCTCCCTTACTGACCAGCAGCATGTCGCCAACGTGCAGGTCAATGTCCTCCTCCCGCTCCTTCTTGTAGTCGTACAGTGCGCGGTACTGAAAGCCCTCTGAACTCATCCTGAAGTCTCGCGACGTATGGCTTCTCGATCGCTAACAAAACCGGCTCAACCGTCAATATAAAAATAGGGGTTTCTGTTGTCCTGAGAGGATTTAACGGGGAGAATCCAGGCTGTGCAGATGTGGCGTTTCCAGCTGTTTGTGCATCTCCCCCGTCTCCATGTCTGCTAATGCGCTGTCATCCCTCCACGCCGAGCCGCAGCCGCTCACTCAATGCAGCATCCTCTCCGTCAGTGAACAGGAGGCTGGGGGGAGCGAGTGGCCACATCTGTGGAGGCGCAGGTCAACCTGGGAGACAAGGGGGGAGGCAGTCAAAGGTCAATGGCGAGAAGGAGAGAGAAAAAAAGAGGCTGCAGCCTGGAAGGAGCGCTGGGCCGAAAATGTGTCTGCAGCTTCTCTGATGACGGCCTAATGATTTATTGATCAGGGTAGGAAGAACGCAGCAGAGCCGAGCGGCTGCGCTGTGTGTCACATTACTGTGAAGTATTTAATGCTTTGGCCTCCCAATACGGAAGAGCTCATTTCCTGCCTGAATATTTGGCGGTTATGCAACTGTTTCCCCAGGAAGTAGGTCAGCTTCTGCAGAGAACCAACCAGATGAAACTCGGCTTTAAACAGATGCAGAGGGAAGGACGCTTATAGCATGATGGGAAGTCATTTCTGCTTACAAAGCGTTGTGTTTGGTGCACGCTCCTGTCCTTTGACACGGCGTTCGTGCACGCTCATGTCCTTTGACACGGCGTTCGTGCACGCTCATGTCCTTTGACACGGCGTTCGTGCACGCTCCCAATCAGATTCCCAACAAAACTTTGCAAACATCTGCGGCACCCTAAAGTCCTACTCCAATCCTCTTGACCTTAAACTGTTCCTGGTGGTCGTTTTGTAGAATGTAGTTTCTGCAGAGCAGCAGGAGTTCATTAAATATTCACCTCTGAGTTGTGGGCGGGACTGTTGGTGTGGAAGTAAGCATCCTCTCATTTCCCATCACCCCTTTGTTTACACCCTCTCCCGCTACCTTACAGCCCCTCACAACCCCAACCTGCCATTAGCGGTGCAACAAAAACGGCGAGCGATATGGGAGCTGTCCAGCCATACAGTTCTGATCCAGAATCCAGCTCAGACGTGGAAAACAAAGACATTCATGGATCTGCGAGTCTGCAGGTGGATGATCAGAAAGGGGCGGAGCCAGGAGACTGTGGGCGGCCAATTGTAGCAGATGCGTCCCTGCTACAAGCGTTTTCAAACGGCATCTTTTCGTCTGCTCCTGATTCACAATGATTTGAATAAGAAAATACCAGAAATGCCATTTTAAGCTCAATTTTCTTTATACATGTCCTTCATGAGAAAAAGGCTACAAGACTATGTTTTTAAAAACACCATTTTCATTGGAATAGGTCTGTAAGTTTGACTTCCTTTTCTCAAACTATTTCTTTGAGGTAAATATTTCACAGATAACGACAACAACAGTATAAACCCCAGACCCCACCAAATAAAACAGAAAAACTTGTTAACAACCGTGTTTGTTTTTGCCGTTTTAGCCTCATCTGCTAGAATAATGCAGTCAGCTGTAATGATTGACACCTCCCTCCCTCCATCACAGTCACTCTGAGAAATCTGCTTACAGCCATTAAAACCAATTAACTAACACATTTCTAATGTGGATGTCCTGTTTTGGGTTTTCCTGTTTACCACTTGAGGCAAAGACACTGATTTAAACAAAAACAAAAAACTTCTAATTAGAGGATTTGGAAAAGTTAATTGTCCTAAAATTCTAGACTTGACTCATAACATCTAATATAACAAACCTGATATTTGTCCTGACAGATTACTTCAGGAGCCTCATAAAAACAACATAATTCTGATCGTTTTAATCACTACAGTAGCGGTTTATTATCTCAGAACCTGAATTGCCTGATGGGATTTCCCAGCATTCAATTAATTCCAACGCGACTAACAATTCAGATCTCAATAGATGATGGCCAAGTTTAACAAAAAAAAAAGTAAAAATAAATCACTGTGGCTAATCAGAAAGTAAAACGAGCATCTTCCTCTTCCCAAGTGAAATTATTAACTTAAATGTTTATTTATACGAACTATTTGGAGGAAAAACGTCCAAATCCACAGTGGGTACAACAATAAAGGCAGGCGAGAGCAGAAGTGAAAACATTTCATGGTCCAACTTCACACCTACAATTATTGTCCGGGATTTTATAGCAGCTCTAAGTTTGTAAAAGACTTCACTCCCTAAAACCAGACGGTGATTAATTGACCGTCGCGAGCCGCGGTTGTCTCCAGGAAACAGGCGACGACAATGGGCGCCCGCGCTAGCTTAGCCCCGTTAGCTCGACGCCTCACCTTTGGTCTGGCAACTTTTTCACCCACGGAAACCTCCAACGGACGCGCCGGCGCGGGTCATGGTCCGACAGCGTGATCCACACGACGTACCGAGCGCCACCGGGAGACCAGCGACCCGTTATTTCACCGCTTATGGTCGAAGCGGAGCGAGCAAGGCTCGGCCGTCTGGGCTTTCTGCAACAAGCACAGCAACATCAACCACTTCCGGCTGAGACTATCACAGTAAAAGTCATCTTTGGGTAGAATCAGTGAAAATGTCCAAATAAGATAGTTTCGTGTTTGGAATTACATTACCCAAAAATATGTTTACTGTAAGCTACAACTCAATTTGGCTTTTTTTTTTTTTTGGGTGAAAACTGCTGAGTGTTTGTATAGATTTTCACAATAAAACACATTGCCGCCGTACTGTTGAGATGTTTCTCATTTGGTGCTTAATAAGTGATTACTATAGGAGTTAATTGCGTTGGTCTTTCTTTTGCAGCGTCACAAAAGGTGATAAAGAGGGATTAATGGGAGATTATAACGATTATAAATGCGCAAGGAGGCAGGGCATTGACGTCATATCCGGTAACCTAGATGTTAATTCAGCATGCAGAACTGTCAGACTGAGAAGTGCAGATGTGGGGGGTTTACTGTATTCATGCTGTCCTCGTTCATTCCGGCTTTGTTCAGACGTTGGGGGCTTTGAAGGAGGTGGGAGGAGCCCCCAGACTGACTCCTCCCACACGGCTGCTGCTGCTTTCCCGTCACATGCAGCGGCCTCATTACTGTCACACAGCACGAGCTTTCAGTACAAACATCAACCTTTATTCAGGTCACAGAGACAGTACAGTCAGCATAAAAACCATGAATCCATCTCATCTGAGTCATCCCAAGAACCTCATCAACATAGAAACAAGAAAAATCCGTTTGAAGGTTGCTCCTAAACTCATCTTTAGTTTGATTCACAGCTGAATAAGACGCGTTTTCACAAAGATATGAATAAAATCCAGTCAGCCTGTGTTCATGCGCTGAACAGCTGAGGAACACGTCCTGCACTTAAATCCTGTGCATGAACCCAAACAGCATCACTCAGACGGGTTCCGGTTCAGTACAGGTGTTTGTTTTGGACACAAAACACCGATTGGTTCTTTCCGTTTTCAGGACAACTTCCTGCAGTCACTGTGAAACTCGACAGTCGGTTTTTGCTGACCTCGACACTTTTGCTGAAATGATTTCTTTTCCGACGTCGACAAAGCAGCTGGCGGTTCACAGAATTCAACCAATGGGAGCATCAATGGGCCTGATTCCTCTGTAGGAATCGTATCATGACCGGCTTGTCATGATCACACTAAACCACAGCAGGGTGCTGCTTAAACAGAGCGTCTGTGAGCTGCTGGGGGGGGTCTGTTCCAGAAGTGAGACTTCCCTTTCTCATGACTTCAATGCAGGAAAACACTTTGAGTGGTGAGATTTAAAAAAAGGAAAAGGAAAAGTCCCATTTGGTCCAAAAACCCCTCAAAGGTCAAAGGGCAGAACATATTTTCTACAGCTTGATTAGACTAGTGAACTGATGTTCTTGGCTTTGGGTCAAAACGGTGGTGTCATTCATCCTTCATCCACAGCCGTCATTCAGCCACTAAACCCGGTTGGGGGTCGTCGCCGTGTTCTTGTCTCATTGGCTCGGGACCTCTCAGCCATCCTTTCTTCAGGATGACACCAGCAGGGGAAAGACGGCATGGAGCTGGGGAGGCGAGGCGCCCCAGCTCCATGCCGTCTTTCCCCTGGGGAGGCGAGGCGCCCCCCCAGGGGAAAGACGGCATGAAGCTGGGGAGGCGAGGCGCCCCCTACATGCTGAAGACGCGTCCCAGTCTGTGGACGGAGAGGAAGATTCTCCCCGACAGCCGCAGCTCCTCCTTTAAGAGGCGCCCCACCTGCTCCGCGAACAGAACATCACAGAACACCCAGACCTCCGCCCGCTCCCTCTGGAGGTTGGCGTTGCAGGTGGGCAGCCGGGAGCGCCGGGCGGGTCGGTTCAGAACCCGCCACACCTGGAACACAGGTGAAAAAGAGAGAGAGATGAAAAAGGAGAAGACTTGGATGACGTCGTGAGCTTTAGAGCCCCTTCCACCCAAGGAGGACACAAGTGTTGACCAATAAATGAGCAAACAAAAAAAAGGATTTAAAACCAATTAAAGTCCAGCTATGGCCGATACCGAGGCACGGCCGTGGAGGAACAGCGGCAGGTTATTCCACAGTTTAGCAGCAAATGCGCGGTCCAGCCGAAACCTCTGAGAACCAGAGGCACACACGGGTCCAGAGGGCAGTAGGACTTTAGGGAGGAATGTTTGAAAAAGCAAACCAGCAAGGTAAGACGGTGCAGCACCTCAGAGCAACTTAAAAGGAGAACTGAGAATTTTTATTCCAATACTTCAGCACCTTCAGAGCTTTAGCAGCCGGTACAATTTAACAGAAACAAGTCAAACGAGCTTTGCCCAAACCTTTGCTAACTGGATCCAAAGGAAACCACACTGCTCCAAAAGAGGGAACAGCCACACTCCACGTCAGCGTGGAGGCGCTGCCAGGAGACAGGCCAGTACATCAGGAGATGTGGAGGAGGCCATAGGAGGGCGACCGCCCCCCATCAGGACCACCACCTCCTCCTTTGTGCATGGAGAAGCAGGAGGAGCACTGCCAGAGTCCTGAAAATGACCTCCTGCAGGCTAGAAGTGTGCACGCGTCTGCCCCAACTGATAGAACCAATAAAACACCGCACAAGACGTCTGGCGTTTGCTGGAGAACACCACGATTGGCAGACTCCACACGGGGGCCCTGTGGTCTTCACAGATGAGTGTGGCAGGAGCGGTGAAAGACCGCAGAGGAGGTTTAGGGATGGAAAGAGAGAGAGGAAGGCAGCGAGCTGGACAAACAGGGAGGGGCTTATTCTCCTTCTGTTTACTAGCGCTCAACCATCACATACAGTTGGAACAAATCTCGTGAATCTGCTCCAGAATTCCAGCCGAGCACAAATGGCAGTTATTGATTTCTCCTTTATGATCGACTTTTAAAAGCTCGGCACTTGCATGAAATAAAGGGAACGCCGTCCAAACATCGCTACTAAATCCAAGTCCCTGATTGGTCAGAGTCTGACCTGGTTTAAGGTTAACGTGTTCAGTGGCCGCACGTTTTTCTCTTGGATCCCGAAAACGGTCGTAGAAACTTGTTCAGCTAGAAGTTTTGAACGCAGAAGCCTGAAAGTGCGGACACGCACACTTATAGAGACTAGAACGCGCGTTGCCATTCATCAGCCACTTGTGAAGGTAACTTGAAAGCGAGAGAAGAGTGAATAGAGGCAGGTGGTTGGGCGTGGCGCCCTCTGAAGGAAGCAGCCCGGTTTTATGAAGCTACACAGCAACAACGCCGTGCTGAGGAGCATTTCCTCTTCGGCTGAAACCAGCAGGGAGCCGAGCGCTTCTCTGACCTTCACCGACCTTCTCCACGCTGCCGCAGTTGTGCTTCGTGATCACCCACTTGGCCCTCTGCCGGAGGTGGAGTCTGTGGGCGTTGACCGTGTGATCAAAGTGTTTGGAGAGCAGACACGAGTGAGGGAACAGTTCTCTCTGCGGGAAAATGATCCACGACTGCCTGATGGGCGCCGCGTCTTGGTTTCCAGGTGTACAGAGGAGAGGATTTGGCGTCTCAGAGACGTCCTTGCTCCTCCGTGGTCGTGGACTCTGCTGAACTTGGGCGCTTGTGCCGTCAGCATGGCCGTTCTCTGAGGTGGTTTCAGCACCAGGCTGTGTCGGCGGGAAGACCTCGTCTGCTGCCGGAATGACGGGAGCCGGCCTCGCAGGTCTGATGGGCAGCCGGCCGTCAGAGAACCACGGCTTGAAGAGCGGAGGAGGGCGACGGGGGAAAGGCTCCAGGAGCTTCTCCGTCCACTCCAACAGGGAGCTGAGCCCATCTGCGGATTGAGGCGGAAAGTGCAGAACCACATCCTCCATCCAGATCCACTCCTCATCCTCTTCCTCCTCACAATACAAGCCCAGCCTGGTGTGAGACGGAAGGCCTGCAGAAACAGATTGAGGTCATCAGGAAAAAGGCTCTGTCCTCCATCTGTCCTCACATATGGATCCTGCTTTGTCCTTTTTAATAGGTTCACACTTTTAATGTGGAAATGAAGTCCAGAGACATTAGCAAAAGCTTTTATTAGATTTGGGGCTTGATGAATTTGACTGCTATCTCTCAAAAAATGTCATATTGGCCAATAAGAATCTATTTGCCAAAGACAGAGATGCCTTTAATTTATTTATAGTTATGTAATCTGTAATCCAAGGTTTGAGTGGCTAATAAAAACAGACGTGGCGAAATTGGGCAACCCTGTTGTATTCCTCATTTAATATAAAAATGAAAAGTACCTTTTTTGTTGTATAGAGCAGTTAGCATCACTGTTTCATAGTTCCAATGCATTGCAAAAATAAGAGCCAAAACCAAATTTGTGACGGCAGAGCCTCAGAGATCGAGTCGTCCTTCTTCCAGGTACCTCATTTTTGATATTAAAAAAAAAAGTTCTTTAGTGTGCCAAAGGTGATATATTATCAAATATGGATATAGTTTACTGTGAAAGGCTGAAGAAAAGCAGGATAAGGAGCCTTTGATAAAAATGGAGGAGAAAGTTCAACATGTGATGGATGTTCTCACGCTTCCAGACCACATCACTGCAGTCTGAAGTCCCACCACCTCATCCTCACTCCGCTTCCAGCTCCGAACCCCTGACTGTGCAGACACAGGACGTGGCACGGATGTTCAGCAGGGTAAACCCCAGGAAAGCGGCGGGACCTGACGGAGCTCCCGGGAAGGTTCTGCGGGCCTGTGCCGACCAGCTCTCCCAGGTCTTCACAAAAATCTTCAACCTGTCTCTAACTCAGGCTTCCATCCCTGCTTGCCTGAAGTCCTCCATCATCATCCCGATACCCAAAAAGTCCTCGTCCACAGCCTGCCTCACGGACTACCATCCAGTTGCACTCACCCCTGTCATCACCAAGTGTCTGGAACGGCTGCTTCTGGGACACATCAAAGACTTCCTCCCTCTAACCTTTGACCCCCACCAGTTTGCTTACAAAGCAAACAGATCAACAGAGGATGCCATATCCATCACCCCCCACACTGCGCTGAGCCACCTGGAACACAGAGACACCTACACCAGGATGCTCTTTGATGCGCACTCGCTTCATTACGTGGGAAATACTGCAGCCGCGGCGGTGTGCGTTTGCCTTTTCAGTTCCCCTGTCTGAAGTTTCTCCTTGACTTCCTGCTGCTCCATATCAGGGATCCCTAAACAAAATAGATGCGGGCTTGGAGGGAAGATTACATTCAGAGACATCTGGACCACAGTGCATGTCAATCAGCAGTGGGCTGGTGACTGGGGGGAGGGGGCGTGGTCTACCTGTATGTGTGTGTGTGTGTGTGTGTGTGTGTGTGTGTGTGTGTGTGGGTGCGGTGAACGTTCTCCCTCTGAGTAAAAAGCTGGCTGTGCCTTTCGGTTCGTGCGGTAACCGTTCTGACGTACAGGATTAATAAAGAGCTGTTTGACAACCGCCCCCTTAAGGAGCTTCTTTGCAGCCATTATTTATTAAAAAAGTCAGTGAGAGAGAAGCCCGGCCCGGCCCAAACGTAATGACTGTCATTTAGAGCCTGACCCGACCCGATACTTCTCCTCCACCCGGATGCTGAGCACAGGCTCCCCACAGGGATGTGTGCCGAGTCCTCTGCTGTACACACTGTACACAGCAGACTGCAGACCAGCCCACACCAGCAACACCATAGTGAAGTTTGCAGACGACACTACTGTGGTGGGGCTGATCTCTGGAGACGACGAGACGGCCTATAGAGACGAAGTCCTGAAACTGTCCAGGTGGTATCAGGCTAATAACCTCATCCTGAACACCACCAAGACCAAGGAAGATCATCCTGGACTTCAGGAAGAACAGAGCAGATCCTCCCCCACTCTACATCAACAGAAACTGTGTGGAGAGGGTCCACAGCTTCACCCTCCTGGGCACCACCATCTCTGCTGACCTCACATGGTCTACCAACACCATGACTGTCATCAGGAGGGGTCAGCAGCGCCTGCACTTCCTGAGAAAACTTAGGAGGAACAACATCAGCCAGGAGCTGCTGGTAACCTTCTACCGCTCAACCATCCAGAGCATCCTGTCCTCCTGCATCACAGTGTGGTTCTCCCACTGCACTGAAGCAGAACGGCAGAGCCTCCAGAGAGTGGTACAGACAGCACAGAGGATCATCGGTTCCCCCCTCCCCTCACTGAAGGACATCTACCTGTCACACTGCCTCAGCAGGGTGACTAGCATCATCACTGACTCCACCCATCCTGCTTTCCCTCTGTTCAACCTGCTGCCCTCTGGAAGGAGGTACAGGTCCATCAGAACCAGGACAAACAGACTAAGGAACAGCTTTTTTCCACAGGGAATTACCATATGGAATACACACACCTCCACCACCCACACCTCACTGACTTTTACTACAATGCCTGCAATATCCTGACTGTGCAAAACTCGGTATTTATTATGCTGTGCTCACAGCAACTTATGTCATTCCATTCTATTTTATCCACAATATTTAATATTTAACCGTTTCTGTACATATTGTTCATTTTTTGTTAAGAGTTGTAAATACAGTATTTCTATTCTATTTTATTTTTATTCTATTTAACTTCTTCACTCCAAGGCTGCTGCAACTTCATTGTATCCTCATGTACAATGAATGACAATAAATGATTCTTGTGCCTTTAGTTCCATTCATCTGCACTTATAGCACAAAGCTATGAGCAGAAAAAGTTCATCTTCTGAATTCTGTTTTTGAAGTGGTTCTTTAACAGAACGATGGAGGTGGATCTGTAAAGCAACACTGTGCTATAAGATCCACTGCATAATCATCTAAAATCAGAGGGGGGGTGTTTGTTTTTAGCTTGATAAGCTAGCTTAATCAGCTAAAACACGACTAACAGAGCTAGCATAACATTGCGCACCGAAGGGTCAACATTTATCGACTCAACTGCATCTAAAAATCATCTATGAAGAAAAGTTAAAAGTTCAAACCTTCGGAGAGGAGACATGTTTGACCAGGCGGTTATCGAGCGGTTTCTGTGTAAAAAGACCACCAACAGGAAACAGACGGCAATTCTACTTCCGGTGTAGGTTTATGGCGCACAGCGCAATACCGCCACCTGCTGGTCCGGAGTGTGGGTCGTGTTTGAGTTATCCTGATCTCGTGGCAGGACATGTCAGTTTGCTGAGTGTGCCCTGAAAATGCAGGGCTATGGAGTGATATTCATGCCACCACGTTGCACACAAAACCTTTTAAGTTGCAAATGAAAAATTTAAATATTTGCTTCCAATTCTTTTTTTTTTTTGCTTTAAAAAATATTTTTGTGTTTGCAAAACAAATGTTCTGGCATGCGTTGTGTGTCATTAGTTGTGTGTATTTATCTGACATGGTGTCTGAGGCTCAGAAACTGAAGCAGCTCTTTTTAGCCTCGATTTTGTCTCTTTGGCTGAAGACAACTTCATTAATCAGTTTAACAAACAAACTCTGCTATTTTTGCTGCTCCTTTTGGGTTTTACTCTGAGAGAAACGGGCCAAAGTCCATGTCTGCCTCCAAGCATCTTCAATGTGAGACGGAGACACCTGATTGGTCGGAATCTGGACCAATCAGCAGCTTTTTATTGAAATACAATCATTACAAACTCTCACAGACACAACCACACAACGATACAAGGCACAGCTCTCCAATACAAAGGAAAAACAAACAACAACACATGTTTACATATATGACAATATAGAAATATTTCAGCATAAATTAAATTTCAATCTGGACCCTCGATCAGTAACCGTTCTGTAGCACAGTGTTTTTCAACCAGTGTGCCGCGGCACACTAGTGTGCCGTGGGAGATGGTCAAGTGTGCCGTGGGGAATTGCCCTCATTAACTGATATAACAACATTTTCCATCTCCAGGATTTCAGCTCTGTGTTCATCCAAACAGGACTTGATAAAACACTGAGGAGTTAGGAATATAAAAGATCATAAAATACTTTTTCTTTGCGTTTATTTTATTTTATTAAAGACATTTTGATAAGAATGACGTACCGCGATTCAGCTGCAGCTCCGGCTGTATTTTGTAAAAGTCCCGCCCCTTTAATTGTCTCCACCAATCATTCTTGAAGGCTTAATCACATGTCATCAGTCTGACCAATCAGAAGTGGTTAAAGTCTTCATTTCCTTGTTCTGATTCTGCTCATAAAGTCTCTCAGTTCTAACAGAAATACCAGCTAAAGCTCGTCTTTAGCGGTGTAGCTTTCCACAGAATCCGGTGTCAGACCGTGGAACAAGAGAACAAAACCATGAAGCTCAGAGACGCGATCTCCACCGGCCGTTTAATGCACTACATCTCCCATGATGCATTGGGTTGTGAGACTGACCGCGCACAAGATCTGTTGTTAAACGTCTTGAAACCAACAAACACACATCAAACTGTTTTCAAATCTTCTAACTTAACTTTTATTGCATCTTTTAGAAAAAAAAAGCTGCAGTTTCCAGCTTTTTCTGCAACAATTATCTCAAAAATGCATGTGAGATTGTGGAGGGACTGTAGATCAATACAGACTATGAGTTTCTCCGTTTTTTTTGTGTGTGTTTTTTTTAATTTTTGGATCCTGGTGTGCCGCGGGATTTTTTTTAAGGTTAAAGTGTGCCGTGGCTCAGAAAAGGTTGAAAAACACTGCTGTAGCAGATTTACAAATGTCGTCAATAAAAGGAATTCAGATCTGAATACATTTCAATGAGGAGAAATATCATCTGATTTCATTTTAAAACACAGGAAATTCCACCGATATTTTTTCAAATGTTTTTTTATGAATATTATATTTTCCCAAAACCAGGAGGATGTTCACTCATTTTGTTGTTTCTTTTGATAAGTTACTGTTATAAAAGAAAATATCTTGTTCTGTGATTGTATGGGGTTCATTTTCTGGCTAAGCCAGAATCTTTGGATCTCTGGACATGAATAAATCAGGCGTCTGGTTGTTTCTGGGGCTGGATGACAGAAATCACACGGATCAACCTCAAAGCCAATAGGAAATAGTAATCGTTTATCATTTTGAGCTGCATTTCTTTCATTTTGGGACTACGGGCCATTTTCTGAATTTCCATAGTGGAGCAGCTGATGTGACAGGTAGCTCAGTTATTTGATATTTTACTTTTCTGTTAAAGTCATGGTATACTTGACCTTTAAAGGATTTGTTTGGATATTTACTATCACGTTTTTTTTGGTAAGTTTTATTTCACCTATTACTAAATTAGGTAGTTTAATTTGAACATTGGAAGACAATATTGTATTTTTTATTAAAAGAATTTCTCTGCAGGTTTTCTGAAATTCCCTGGTTGAACTTCCAATATCATATTTGCTTTTGAAGTCTCTTAATTTTAGGAATTTCTCCGTGTGAATCATGACTGTGGCGTACAAAAATAATCGAGGTCAAACCAATTCTGGTGAAACATCGTCTTCCTGTTTGTGGTCATTACTCTGTTGTTCCACAGGGGGGCGCAGTGAGGAGGAAAATTATGACCAAATATCAGTTTCCACTGGAAAAGTACTTGTTTGTGAAATTCTGAAATCCTTATAGGAAGCTTGGAAATTTCAAAGTCACATCTCAGCAAAAAAATCGAATCCACCGACTTTTTTGAAGACGTTTTGGGGAAAATGAAACCATATCGAGTCAGGATTAGCCATAAAGTCTTTTTAACCATTTTATTCTGAAAGTTCCAACCATTGATTCAGAATCAGTCGTCTTCATACCCCCCCCCCCATTATATTCTTTAATTGGCTAAGATTTTCTAATGTAATGGGTCTTATTTCTCCAAAAATAAATGTATCCATAATTGAGTTAATGTTATGACATTCTTTGGGTTAATGTAGAGATGGGTACGCATGTATTAATGTTGAAATTCCTTCTCATTTAAACGACAAGTTTCTTCCAAAAATGGTTCAATCTCTGATAAACCAGTGATTTAATGATGTCTGCATTTGATCAAGTTTTCCATCATGTTTTGTCTTTTGTCTCTAATTAATTTAATTCCTAACATTTCATGTTTTACTGGACTGGTGAACATTTCCTTTTCCAGACAGGAGTAGTTTACATTTTTGTAAATTTAGGGAAAACCAGAATCTTTGGAGAAAACTGAAATAATTAGCAGGGGTTTGATGTGTTCGTCATGCTGCACTGAAACTTATGTCAGCAAAATCAAAGATAGGAAAAAAGCGAGATGACACACAACGCATGCAAGAACATTTGTTTTGCAAATGCAAACATATTTTTTGAAAGCAAAAATAAAAATTTTAAAAGCAAAAAAAAAAATTTTAAAAAGCAAAAAAAATTTTTTTTAAAGCAGATATTTGATATTTTTATTTGTGTTCCACATGGCGGCCTAAATGTCACTCCGTACAGGGCATTCGCCTTAAAATCTCTGCCTAACTGGGGTTTGTTAGAATGAAATAGATATATGATGATAAATGATATTTCTATCTCTAATAACGTTCTCATCAAATCAGCTGCACATTTCTTTTCCTCCACAGCATCAATGAGGCTGATCTGATTGGTTTTCATTTATAATGTTATGTTTATCAATTGAGTTCATTAATTTATCATTGAATATTGTTTTAAATGTCAGAGAATTGTGGAAGCAGAGAAACTGGTCTATAGTTTATAGATTCTCCACCCTTTTGACAGGAATCACTTTAGTTTGGGGATCTCCCCGTTTGTAATGATAAGTTATATATGTATGTTAGAGGCTTATTAATGACCTTTTCCATATCTATATCCTCACCATCTTTTGGGTTCTTGAATTTATTTCCATTGATATCAGCTCATCTTCGTCCTCATCAGAGAGGAAGACTGAGAGTGGGATTCTCTCCATGGTGGATTCTTGTCTCTGGATCCACGTTCACAGAATAATTATTGAGGCCGTTTGCTGCTTCACTGATGTTCCAGCTTTAAACTTTCTCATCTGTAAAGTCATCTGGAAATGTTTGCTTTTTGTTCCATTTTTAATGATGTTATTTAATATTTCCCAAACTGGCTTTACGTTGTTTCTATTTTCATTCAGTAGATTATTGAAGTACACTTTTTACTGTTATTTCAGTTAGTTTATTTTTATATATTTTGTTCAGTTCCTCTTTTACTCTGTTTTCCGAATTTTTTAGAGGTTATTTTTATTTCACCAAGAGCATCTGTTCTTGAATGTATAACTTGGACATTTCTTCTTGTAAAGTGAGCTAAATATTTCTAAAAACATTTCTAGGCCACGTCTTTCTCTCCAGTTTCTTCTGGATGAGAGTTCCTAGTCTGTTGCATTCTGGATGATCCGGATGCTGGGAGGCTGTCCAACACTTGACCCCCCCGGTGAGGGGGTGGGACCACCTCTCGACCTGCTGCATGTGCGAAAGGTTGGGCCGCTGTGGCGCAGTGGTCAGCGCTCCCGGGTGGGACCGTTCTGTGTGGAGGTTCCTCATAGGTTCCTTCATGGGTGCAGAGGAACACAGATTCTAGCTACACTGCAGAACTTCAGACCACCGGAGAGCAAGAACCCAGCCACGTTCTCCAACAGATCCTCTCTTCCACACATGCAGCCTCCTCCAGATACCGGAACTCAACGCGCATCGTCACGCATGTGCCGTTAGCACATTACAGGCTGCTCTGTGTGACCTCATACCACTTCTGTCACCATGACTGCAGGGGAAACGATGACGTCTGCGACAACATTCATGTTTAAAAGGAAACGGAATTTGCAATTATCGTCAACTAATTGCATTGAATGTTGCTGCGGCCGAAGCCACTTATTGCTGTTGTTTCTCTCTGTTTGTGACGCGTGTGTAGATGCATTTCTGAGTTTATGTTGTTCGTAAACGTATAAACCAACACTTCACTGATATTACCATCAATGTCTTATATTATCATTTGATTTATTTCTTTATGATTATATTCTTCTTTTCTCTCATGTTCATTCTTTCATGCTCGGCTAAAATGTTGGACCCCTGATAATAAGCATCTGTTTATTAAACTGTTGCTAGGTGTGTGTGTGTGTGTGTGTGTGTGTGCATCAATAACTTGATGAGGCATTTTTTTTTTTTTTTGGGGAGTGGGTTTACACTGGAGCGCCCGGGTTAAACCCACTCAGATGAGGAGGAGATGCAAACGCACAGAGGAGGCAGTGCGGTTTGGAACCAGGAACCTTCTGCTGCTTTTGGTTCTGGAGGTGATGCTGCAGAGGAAACTCTAGCTGACGTCTCTGACTCACGTCATTTGAACCGATGCTCTAACGGTGAGCTGCTCATATTCCAACGCTCATCGTCTCGTGTATCCTCCTCCCCAATTCCACATTTCTGCCCCGTTTGTCATCACTTTTTCCTCTGGGAGACTTTCATCCAAATGTGAGGTTCTTCTGCCATCTGCCCTCATTTTATAGACTATTGACTTCATTTACTTATGTTTTATTCTGTGACCTAAACGACCCCCACCTGAGGATCAGCCCTATTACCCCTTTTTTTGTTTGTTTTAATAAAGTTGGATTCAAATACAGCCCCCCCCCCCCCCTATCTAGTTTCCTACAGTTACTAAATGTCCTTTTTGTTTCAGTTAAACCTTCATCCTCGTTCTAATAAACCCTCCTACTCATTTTTCTAGAAGCTAAAATAACACTAAAGGGGCTCCACATCTAGCCACTTTCATTCAGGACCCCCCCCCCTGCCCCCCCTTTGCTCTCTGCACAAAGCAGCATCTGAAAAGCCTTTTGACGGTCCCGCCAAACGTCCTCCGAGTCAGCTGCTGAGCATACACGGCTGCGATGGTCTCTATGGCCACTCTGGACCTCAGGAAGGCGAACAGCTGCACAAACTCCGGCGACTCCCACAGTCTGAGCAGCTCGCCGTAGACGCGCCTGTGGAGGTCGGTCCGCACGTCCTCCCAGTCCACCCGGATGCTTTCATCGGGAACCCTCGACATGATTTTGCGCAGAAGCTCCTCACAGAGGCTTTCCGAATCGAAGTTCTCCGTGCATTTGCTCGGCTTGGAAAAGATCATGGCGACCAGTTGCCGCAGCGACGCCTCCAAGTCCTCCATGGGTACGGGGTAGCTCACGCTCTCCCGGTCTGACGAAGGTTCTGATGCGGTAACTCGGCGTCTTATTTGACGAAACCACGAACTGAATCTTCCCGTCCCAGAATCGGTTTCGATAACAGGTGAGCTCGGTCCATCGTTCTGTTCATTGGCGGCACCGCGGTAATACAAGGGCGGCGATGCCGTTGAATATATGGACTCGGTGTCTATAAACCGTGGTCTTATTCCCAGACCGCATGAACTGGAGCTTCCGGTACTCTCTGAGCTGCTTGTAGTTGTCGTCCCTTCTGACGGCGGGTCGCTCTTTGTAAACCAGGATTTTACTTTGGCAGCCCAAGATCTCATTCTTTCTGCAAACTCTTGAGCTTTTGACATTGGAGGAAGTTCTTGGTCTGAACCAGCGTCAAATTCAGATTCTGAACCAGGGTCCGAGTCTGAAGGGTCCAAATCAGAGTCTGAAGATTCTGCGTCTGAAGGGAAGAGGAAGTTCCTCATGAAGTCCAGTTCTCTTTGAGCAGACGCTGATCTGATCATTCCTTTCTTCAACCCTTGTGGTTTCTCATCAGCGCTTGAACCTCCTGCTGTTCCTTCAGCCCCCTTTCTTTTAAAAAACCGTTTAAATGGGGCGCAGGGCTTTTTAGGACCGCTTTCTTCCTCTTTGTTTGGACCCTTTCCCGGTTCCACGGCGGGCTTCCCTTTCTCCGCCTGCATTTCTGCAAAAGCCGATTTGAGGTTCACCGTCCAGGATTTGCTTTGAGACTTCAGGTCTTCAGGTTCTGTGTCTGAAGAGTCAGAATCCGTCTCGGAAGAGTCCGATTCTGACCCTGAAGGTTCATATCCTGCTTCTGGAGATTCAAAGCGGCAGCTTGCAGATGGACCTGGTGATCCTGTAGATCCAGACTCTGGCTCTGTGCGTTCAGATATGGTTCCCAAAGATCTAAATGGTCTATAAAAGGGTCCAGATCCAGACTCTGAGGAGTCCGTCTCTGAAGAGAAAGGCTCTGCTGCAAACTGTCTGTTCATCATTCACAGGGAAGATTTGTCCCAAGTTTTTCTTTTGGAGGATTTTGAACTTCTAAAATGATTTTGAACTTCTAAAATGGACTTTAATTAGATCTGCGTTCCTCAGCCTCTCTCGTCTCGTGCCCCTCGAGTCCCCCTAGTCGCTCATACTTGAGGATTTTCAAGTCAGCATTTATGTCCTCATATGACGCCAAAGAGCGTAATAATACAGCCTCATCACGCAGTAAGCACAGCGCTACTGCACGCGTTATGACACCACTACAAACGCCAAATGACGTCACCAGGCGCAAACCGTCGCGTCCAGGAAGTCCCTTCACTTCCGGAAGAATTACACATTCCATCAAACTATCATACTTTGATCGTGTTAATTTCTTTTTTTATTTATTTATTACTATTATTTTTTTTAAACAAAAAATAGGCCAGATACGCGGTGCAACGCGTCCTGGTAACAACAGAGCGACTCTGTGGATCCGTCCACGCATGCGCGAATCGTACAACATTTGTAGTCCACTTGTAGTCCATTGCAGGATTGTGCCAGCCGGTTTCTTAACGTTTACTTTTTTTAATTCAACATGGAAATACACGTTAACATAAAAAAGTCAACATCTGAAGACATACTCGCCCCGTAAAATCGCTTTAGCGAAAATAACGTCATTCGCGCATGCGTGGACGGATGCCAAGCCGGCATCGTACAATGCTGAAAGTCGGAGGGAAAGTTCATCTCTTACCAGTTGTTTTTGTCCAGAGGATGTAGCAAAAACGGTTTCATAGTCGAAATGGTTCAAATCCTCCGGAAGCAGCGTCTCCTCTTCCTCTCTTCTGCTCCTCCTAGATCTAATCAATGAGTTATAACAGCGGGCGTGTCTCCTCTAGTGATATAACTCATTGGTTACGTCCACCTACGATCCAGGTTTCTGTCCTTCCGGTTACCGGCTGGTGTTTAGGCCGGCGCATTGATATGTGACCGGAACTACTTTTCAGGTGTCCATTTTCACTTTTTTGGGACAGTCTGCAGCCAATCAGAATCAAGTATTCAGCTGGACCCTGGTATAAACAGGAATAATGCTGTTGATTCAACATTTATTTTTTATAGTTTGAGATTTTTTAAATAAACAATTTTCTAACAATTGTGTTGATCACACAACAAAAGTAAATATCGGAACAATCACAATCAAAATTCATAAATCAGACTTTGATTGCTATTTAATAAAAAGAAACATATGATGGTGGAACTTCATTTGACCTTTACATGATTTTTTTTTCTTTTGTTATTCTTTAATGCCAAGTGATGAATTAAAGGCTGAACGTGACCGGCCTGCACAGGTCCTGACCTGAACCCCACAGAACACCTTTGGGATGAACTAGAGCCCGGCCTTCTCCCCCAACATCAGTGTGTGACCTCACCAATGACCTCTGGGAGAATGGTCAAAAAAATCCTATTGAAGTTTATGGGTTAGGAATGGGATGGCACTTCAGCTCATAGGTGAGACAAGGCAGGTGAGCCTTTGGGAATATAGAGTAGACCGAAGAACAGCGGCTGGATCACTGCAGACGACTGACAACTTTCTGCCAAAGGATGAAGAGGATGAAGCTCAGAACCAGAAGGACCGGAAGCCTGACAGGAAAAGCGTTGAGAGTTTTAAAACTTGAAATAATTTCTTTAGGCGGGACGATTTGTAAAACATCTTTTGATATTTAGCTTTTCTTGCTCTGAATTCGTTTTAAAAATGAGTCATTTCCATACGTTTTTATTGGAATGTTTCTCTGCCACGAACAGACCGAATCACTCATGAATCTCTTTTCACGGATGACGAGGAGGAGACATGAGAGGAGCAGAATGACCACAAACCTCCATGGTTTCACAAACTCAATCATTTCCAACTTCATCCAACAGAAGTGAGGAGACACTGAGACACTTCTACAGGCTTTTTATTCATCAGATACGATAAAAACATCCTTCACTTCCTCACTGATCCATCGTCATAAAACTTAAAACAGGGATTTTTCAGCTCCCTGGTGTCTTTTATCTGCCGGCGGCTGAGTAGCGACACTTCACAGAGCCACACTGGCAGCTGAAGTGTTTGCTCTTCACCCTCCAGTAGTTTTCTCCGTAGTCGATCCTGAACAGAAAGAGGAGGACGGTTGGTCTAAAGGCCCCCCAGGGCAGATCTGGGGTTGGACTTTCAGGCGGGAGCTCACCCGATCTGCTCCCCAGCTCTGACGGGCCGGCTGGAGAAGAAGGCGATCCTGGGGAAGCGCAGGTCCTGGTGCATGGTGAACACCCGCACGGCCAGCAGGTTGGGCTCGCACAGGTGGTTCAGGAAGCGGCCGATGTTGCCGAAGGATTTGGCGTCGATGCAGTGGGTGTCTCCCACCTGGAAAACACCAGTTCTGAGGGTCCCAACCTCGCACTGCCACAGCAGCCAACGCTTAGATGGCTGCCTCACCCCGAGGTTCAACGGCCACATTTCATCCCCCCCCCCCGGCAGCCCCCGTGAGGGAGGGGGGCCATGTGCTTCGGTTCAGGTTCAGATCACGTTTGTGTGAAAATAGGAAATGTAAACAGCTGTTTTTGAGTTGCTGTCAGACAAGTTTGTCAACGTTTGAGACTTTGACCCAAAGTCCCATTTTTGCCCCGTTTCCACAGAGTGGTACGGTCCGGTTTGGTCCGGTCAGGTCTGGCATTTTGAGCGTCTCCATTATAAAAATGAACCCAGTAAGCCAGACCTTTATGGGCCCCCGTTGGTTGGAGGTGCACCCCCCCTGGTGGGGGGTGGGTGGGGGGGACTCCCTTCCTATAAATCTCAGAACATCAGAGACCCTGGACTCTTTTAAAGCCCTTTTAAAGACATTTCTATTTAAAAAAGCCTATGACTGATGATACTTTTATTTTTTGCTTGTTAAGTGCTACTTCTATAGTTTTAGGTTAGTTTTGTATTAAAATGTGCACATTTTTTCTTTTTAATTGAGTTTTATTCATATCTTGTAGCACTTTGAGGCTTCATTTAATGAAAAGTGCATTATAAATAAAATTTATTATGATTATTATTATAATAAAATGCTTTGGACCGGTTAAGGCGGAGCTACTGTTGAAACCCGCTGATTGGCTGAAGGTCATGATGACAAAAGAAAGCTCCAGGAAAGCGGCTGTTTTAGACCAGACCGGACCGGACCGGACCGCTCAGTGGGGACGAGGCGTTTGACTCTAGATGGCAGTCTCTGGTCTAGAGAGCAGAAACCTGCTGTGATGGAGTTGAATGACGTCTGGTTGCCACGTCACGCGTGCTGATGAGGACCAGGGGGCGGGACCACATTACTCATTTTACATTCGCTGCATTGGCTCCCTGTGAAATTCAGGGTTGAGTTTAAAGTTCTTGTATTGGTTTCTAAATGCTTTTGTGGTCTCGGGCCTTCATATTTACCTGACATGATTTTAAAGTGTGAGCCCTCACGGACCCTGACGTCCTCCGATACCGACCTTTTGGTTTCCCCACAAGTCAGAACTAAAACCTACGGCGAGGTCTCGTTCAGTTCTTACGGACCTCGCCTGTGGAACCGCCTCCCAGCATGTTTTTAAGTCCTGCCTTTTTAATCTCACTTTTAGTTGAAACGTAGGAACTTATTTGATATTTTAATTATTTATGTTCTCTTTTTACTAATTTGATGTGTGTATATATATTTATTTTTATTTTTTTATTTAATTTCTTCATTCAAATTTACCATTTTATATCTATTAAGGTTTATTTATGTACTTCTTTGGTTATTTATCTATTTTAATTATTTTCTTCCTTTTCCATTTTATCAAAACTCCAGTGTTTCCCTCCACATCAGTGATGACCCTTCTTAGTCAACGGGGGCCGCTGCATTGGTATCTTCCAGGTCCGGCTCTTTGTTTAGATCTGGGGGGGGGTGTCCTGAGGTAGTGTATTCTAGTAGTGGAGGGGGGTCACTGATGTGGACATGTCCCCAAAACATCGTTTCCCTGCTTCATTGCATCATTTTATCACTCTTTTTATCATGTGTGCGTGTTTGTGCGTCTTTTTTTTCCTCCAGGGGGAGCCGTTTGCGGTGGAACTGGATCTCTGACCTGTTTGTTTGTTCCACGTTCTGACGGAAAAGCCCACCTTGTTGTCCAGAGTGAAGAGGAAAGAGTCGTTCTCTCTTTTGTCGGCCTCCGTGTTGCGGATGATCTCGCCCACGTACCTGCGGGAGCGTCCAGAAGGGGGCGCTGAGAGGCTTTCGCGCAGGGACACTTGGGCTCAGAAAGGTGTGAAATGTGGTCCTTACTCGCAAACGAACGCTCCCTGAGGAACGTCCTGCAGGGCGCGGACCCCCCAGCCCATCTTCTCCGTCCTGAAGAGCTGCAGGCGAACTCTGCAACAACAACAGCATTCTCATCCAGCAGGTGGCGCTGCTGCTCTTAAGAACAGTTGAATAAACTGTGTGTAAATCAGTGGAGCTTCAGTTAGGACAGGAGCATGGGGTGTTGTGGACTGTTCCTCGCCTTTTCTACTGCCCCCGGGCCTCTCCCGGTTCTCCGTTCTTCCCTGAGCCCCCCCTGGAGCGTGGCTAACCCACCTGGAGAGTTCATTTGGGATTTGAACCCTCTCTCACACCGATGACGACATTTGGAGGAAGAAAAACATTTCCAGGAGAAGAAGACCGGTGCAGATGCCACGACTTCACTCTAAAACAGCCCCTGAGTGACTCGCTGTGTTTGCATTGACTATGAATTGGTTCAAATTGGATTTCCGATCAGAAATTCACCTAATGGGAAAAACGAAAACAGTTTTTGAGCTTGGAGGAAGTGTTTTTTTTAAGGCGTAATGAACTTGACATATTTCCCAAAACTGCAATAAAACACGTTTCCAAATTAAATGAGTCATGTGACCAACAACCGGATGGCGATGCTCTTGTGGGTAGGAACTGGCGGCCTTGGGCGTTGCACGCCGGGCGGCACCAGACGTCCCACAGCGTCACAGCTCATCAGAAGTTTAGCGTGTCGTGTGGAATTGTTGGACCCACAGATCTTCTGGAAAACCACCAACCACCATTTCCCAAAACAGCTTCATCCATAGCCCCTCCCACATGTAAGGAGCTCGCCGCTCCACAGCGAGAAGACGCCGACGTCTCCTTTGATAGAGGATGATGATGAGTGCTAGCGCCGTGGCAGAAATGTGAATGGATCTGCTGTCAATCAAAGGATTGTTGTTTCCGAATGACTGAGTCGGTTTAAGGATGTAATGGAAACTGTGTGATTGCTAAGTTTTGTTTCTATGACATTTCTAGAATTTCCATAAAGTTTTGTGCATACAAGTGACGGAAACACAGCTAATGAGAACTGCTACTATAAACTAGCCTCTTCTAAAGCATTCTATATTGAACCCATCAAATAATGAACAGAACAGACGCCGTTGCTGCCACTCCTCTGATCCGCTCACATCCGTTTGATCGACTGCAGGTCACATCTGCAGGTCGGTGAACCTGAAGAGCAGCATGTGTGACGCCCACGAGGACAACACAGATCCACAAACAGATGGAAAGGACCTTTATGGAAGTCCAGTGCTATCCAGTCATTGGAATATAGTAATATTTCTACTTTTTAATTTTTAAGGGGGTCACAAAAAAACAAATCCTGAAGAATCCTGGACTTTTCCTTGGCTATAAGACCTCCTGCATAAACAGAAAACGCATGGTAAATGTGCATCTGGACAAAGAGCATCACCTGAGTCCATTCTGAACCACACGGTTCCTGCAGGACCTCCAGCAGGAGCAGGCGTGGTTACACTCGAACAGAACCGGGGGCTCAAACTGGCAGAAGTCCAGAGGCAGACGGCCGTCCTGCAGACACGCAAACAACACAGCATCTGCACAAACGCCAGAGAGCAAGACTCTCAGAGCTAGACGAGCATCGCAGACAGAACCAGTCATCAGTGGACTCATTGGTCCTGATAAGGATCCTCCTGTGCTCAGGGTCTACACCAGGGGTCCCCAAATCCAGGCCACATGTTTTCCAACCAACCTGCCATTGAAGCTCCTTAAACACACCTGATCCAGGTAATCAGCAGCAGATGAGGCAGAGGTTCTGGAAAACCAGCAGGACACCGGCCCTCCAGGCCTGGATCTGGGGACCCCTGGTGTAGACCCTCACATGTCACTTTGTTGGTGACCAACAGGCCCACGTCATTTTTAGAAGAATCGGCAAACGTCAACTTCTGGATTTCCTGTGTCTACGGAGGTTTTCTGTTAGCCACGCCCACATTCCTAGAGTGTTCATATGGTTTGGTTGAGCCTGAGCCAAAGATTCATGAAACTGATTTTCACAATGTTTCAGTAGAAAATGTGCGAGCGACAGAGAAACGCATCGAGCTCGTTTCAAACCGATGACTTCAAAGTAGCTCTGGGATACGATCAAAATCCCTCAGAGGAGTTTGGATCAGTAGCTGGTATTAAAAATGATTGAAAAAAAATCAAGATGCCGCTTCCTCCCAAGGTCAAAGGTCAATAAAACTAGAGCATGTGTGAAATTTCATGAAGATCGCTCAAACAAATGTTTTTGTTTCCCATTTTATGTAACAATTTAAAAATCACCAAATTCACACATTGCCACTAAATGGCAACAGAGGAGTAGGTCCTGTAGCCATCCCATAATAGCTTAAAAACCTTCCTTTGTGTGTGTTTTGGTTTCATTAGTGGATTCTGAAAGACTTTTTTAGAGCCCCATAAGGGGTTTTGGCCAGTTTTTTGACCGTTTAGCTGTCTGTTGCTGGGATTTCATCATTTATTTATTTATTTTTTTGGGAGGGGGCGCATGTGTGTGGCGGCGGTGTGACTTACGCTGTCGTACCAACACCTCAGGCTGAGCTGTGCGCACATGCAGGAGCTGGAGGAGCAGTCGTCTGCGCAGCTGCAGTGCTTTGGGACACAGAAGCAGTCAGGATTGAGTGAAACGTGGGGGTCTGGAGGCTGCAGGAAGCTGCAGGAGGAAACTGCAGGAAGTTGCAGGAAGCTGCAGGAAGCTGCGGGAAGCTGCAGGAGGAAGCTAAAGGAGGAAACTGCAGGAAGTTGCAGGAGGAAGCTAAGGAGGAAACTGCAGGGAGCTGCAGGAAGCTGCAGGAAGCGCAGGATGTTGCAGGAAGCTGCAGGAAGGTGCAGGAAGCTGCGGGAAGCTGCAGGAGGAAGCTAAAGGAGGAAACTGCAGGAAGCTGCAGGAAGCTGAAGGAGGAAGCTGCGGGGAGCTGCAGGAGAAACTGCAGGAAGTTGCAGGAAGCTGCAGGATGTTGCAGGAAGCTGCAGGAAGGTGCAGGAGCTGCGGGAAAGCTGCAGGAGGAAGCTAAAGGAGGAAACCTGCAGAAGCTGCAGGAAGCTGAAGGAGGAAGCTGCGGGGAGCTGCAGGAGGAAACTGCAGGATGTTGCAGGAAGCTGCGGGGAGCTGCAGGAGGAAGCTGCGGGGAGCGCAGGAGGAAGCTGGAGGAAGTTTTAGGAGGAAGCTGCAGGGAGCTGCAGGTGGAAAGCTGGAGGAAGTTTTAGGAGGAAGCTGTGGGGAGCTGCAGGAGGAAGCTAAAGGAGGAAACTGCAGGAAGTTGCAGGAGCTGCAGGAAGCTGAAGGAGGAAACTGCAAGGAAGTTGCAGGAAGCTGCAGGGAGCTGCAGGAAGCTGAAGGAGGAACTGCAGGAAGTTGCAGGAAGCTGCAGGGGAGCTGCAGGAAGCTGAAGGAGGAAGCTGCGGGGAGCTGCAGGAGGAAGCTGGAGGAAGTTTTAGGAGGAAGCTGCAGGAAGCTGCAGGAGCTGCAGGTGGAAGCTGGAGGAAGTTTTAGGAGGAAGCTGCAGGAAGCTGCAGGGAGCTGCAGGTGGAAGCTGGAGGAAGTTTTAGGAGGAAGCTGCAGGAAGCTGCAGGAAGCTGCAGGCAGCTGCTCTGTGATTCAGGTCAGAGGTAGGGCTCACCTGCAAACGAGTGATGTCGTTGTCGATGTTTAGGGGGAGGTGACGCAGCTGTCTGGGACGTACTTGAAGTTGTCGGGACAACGGCTCGCTGTCGACTCCGTTAACGCAGGTTATGGGAACGGCCTCGTAACCCCGAGAAATGTCCCTGAGGTGAAAGAGGGCCAAGTAAAACAGGAAGTGCTCAAAGGTTTGCATCAGGAAGAACGTTCTGAACTAGAGGGGAACAAAAACCACCTGTGGGACAAACAGCTTATGCTTCTAGGACAGAGCTGTCTAGCTGGATCACAGCTCCCTTCTCTCTTTTGTTCAGTGCAGTAGTGCATGCTGTCTCTCTTTTTTTGAACTGGGCAGCACGGTGGTGCTATGGTTCAAATCCCGGCTGGGACCTTTCTGTGTGGAGGTTGCATGTCCTCCTGTTTTCTCCGGTTTCCTCCCACAGTCAAAAACAGGCTCCACAGGTTGCTGATGGCTGTGAATGTCCTCAGGTGTGACTGTGAGTGTGTTGAGTGTGTGCGATTGTGTGCCCTGCGACAGACGGCGACCTGTCCGGGGTGACCCTGCCAGGCTCAGGGAGGCTCAGGGATCCAGCGGGTTAAGACGATGGACGGATGGGAAACACAGAGCTGTGCTCTGATTGGCTGCTGATCTTGTCGACCAACCTCCTCCACGCCGCGTCTCCTGTTCAGAACGCGTGCATCTTACGAGTTACATACGATCAGATCTGTGTTGTCATTCTCTTATCCTGGGCTTATTTTCTACAAAGGTTTGAGCTTTTAGAGTTTAAACAAGAGAAAAAGTGTGAGAAGGTTCAGGTCTGTCTGAGAAAAGTCTATGAAGTGTGTAGTGAGGAGTTAAAGGCCTCTGTAACCCCTCCTTCACGGATTTCACCCGTGGCAGGACATTTATGGACGTACGCCCCGCGATAAACCAGGAAAAATGTTCAATGGTTTATGCTTCTGTAGAGCTTTTCTACCTTAAGGCCTTCTGCAATCACAGTAGTATTCACACACTGATATGTGGCATCGTATGGCAGCACGGGCGGGTAAGGCAGGAATCGAACCTCTGCTCCACCGTCCTGCTCGGCAGAACCCAGCTGGTAATAGGACATGTTATTTGAAGCAGGTTGGTGTTCAACAATCACTAAAAAAGTCAGCAGACGGACACATTCTGCTTCAGGTCTGCATCTGACAACGGAGAGGAAGTGTTGACGGCTTTGCTCCTGGGCTGAGGCAGTTTTTACACAGACAGGAGGAAGAGGAGGAGGAGGAGGAGGAGGGGGAGGAGGAGGAGGAGCATGGCACCTACCTGCAGAGCAGCCGCTCTCCCTGCCTCTCCCGGCCTCTCCTGGCTTCGGTCAGTTTCTTGTTGGTGTTGAGGGCCGTCCAAACCTTGGAGCCGCCGGGGCAGCAGTCCAGAGGCGTGTCCCCCTCCTTGTTCGTCAGGGAGACGTCCGCTCCTCGAGACAGGAACAGTCTGGACAGAGAGGGTCACCAGAGGAGGATTCGGGTCGACGGGATCCGCTGTCTGCCTGTTCACGGACTCACATCACACAGTCCAGGTGGTTTTCCCTGGCAGCGACGTGAAGGGGCGTGTCCCCGTGGATGTTGATGGCGTTCAGGTCACAGCGCGCCTCCAGCAGAGCCTGAGCTATGTCGACGCAGCCCGACAAAGCCGCCCAGTGAAGGCAGACGTTCTCCTCCTGCGCGGGTGGATCAGAGCTTTACCACTTAAGTCCATGTGACACGGTGAATCGCTTTCATTTAGCCTCAAATCTGAAGGATCTTCTTGTAACAAAAGGTTTGGCGTCTGCGCAGACGGACTCTGAACCCTCAGATGTGCATCGCAGACACAGAGCTTTGGTCTCACAGCACTGATATCAGGTAACTTCACCCTGACGGCCCGCTGATCCGTGCTTTTACTTCACCTCTAAAGGGAAGACGACACTTTTATCCGTGTAGAACTCCAGTTCTGTAAGTCTGGATGTTTTTTTAAGTTGGAATAGAATATCTACGTACACGAGCCGGTATTCTATTCATGGAGGACAGAGCACATGTTTAAATGGATCACTGTTAGACGGACCTTGTCTCTGATGTTGACATCAGCACCTTTAGCCAGAAGCAGCAGGACCAGCTCTCTGAACTTGTACTCGATGGCCCAGGTGATGGGAGTCCATCCTCCGTCGTCCTGCACAGAGCAGCCCCGCTCACCCACCGACGCTCACCAAAACCAGAGACCAACAGTCAGGGGGGGGGTTCTACCACAGTTGATGTATTTGGATGTTTTGGAGACCAGGTGATGGACAACGTCATGATGTCCCAGTTTAGCAGCCAGATGCAGGCAAGTGAAGCCCATCCGTCCTACAACGACAAGGTGACTCTCCAACAACGGCAGCTGAGGAAAACGCCATCCTTTCTCTGAGGTAGAACCATGAAAACTGACACAGATATCATTTAAATCGAGCCTGAAGACTTTCGGAGGGAACATTACAAGCAAGAAGGTGGCTGGACTGAGTTCCCACAGGAGGAGAGAACATTGTTGCTTGTAATTGTTGTTACAATATCACTAATGGCGTGTTTTCCTGGTACCGCGCAGCCCTGACAAACACACCCACCTTGTGATTGACGGCGGCTCCAGCCCGCAGCAGGTACTTCACCGTGTCCAGGTGGTTGTTTTCACAGGCAGACATCAGCGGCGTCCGATGCTCCTTATCAAACACGTCGATGTTGGCTCCGGCCTGAGCACACGGCAAAACACGGCAGAGATGAGCGCAATTAGGTTGATAAACTGAAAAATGACCTTTCTATGCAAAGAAATCTGATCTTTTGTGCCAAAGGAGTTTAATTTAAACACAAAACACAGATTTCAGAGGAAAATTGTTCAAATGGATCAGACGTAGTGTAGATAAAAAGCCAAAGGGTAATGGACCAAGCTAAAATAAAGACCAAAACACAGAAAACCAAAACATTACGGAGTCCCAACATGTTGGAATAAAGCACCAGCGGCTAGAAATGCTCACATGATTCTCTGGTATTGTATCAGCCAAAACAACATGACAGCAGATGAAGGTGCTCCTCTTCTTCATTGAACACAAACACTCGATGCTTTCATGCTTAAATACACAAACATGTTTTACAAAGTCAAGCCTAATGAAAAAAAAAAAACTCACTAGAATATAGACCACAATGCATTGCATCGGAACAATTTTTGCCCCCCAAAAAAATGTGTTTAAATGTTGTTGTTTTTAATAAACCACCAACGTTTTTGTCTTCAGAAACCGTGGACTCAAAAAGGATCGTCACAAAACGCTCATTTCAATTAGAATTTAATTCATGAAACCGATGACGTCACATCCACCGTTTGAAAACAAAGAAAGTAGTGAGCGCGGCGTCCGACTGCTTTTAAAATTCAGGGCGCTACATTGTTTATCGTTTTTTAGCAGTTAGGGGTTAGGGCGGGAATTCAGACACAGCCACCGATTGGTCTGAGACGTTGTTTCTATGGCGACCGACCGGAGAATCTGTCAATCAAATGCTACAAATGTTCGCCGCCAGGTCGCCTACTTTTACTGATTGGTCCGTTTATAACGTGGAACTAGAGAAAAAGAAAAGAATTAGCAAGAAGATGTTTTAAAAAAAGGTATCAGAGAATCAGAAGCAACTGTTTGTTTCTCTGTAGAAGTCTTCTCATTTTGGCGAGTACTTCCTGTTTGGAACGCCAAGGGGGGGAGGGGCCACTCAGTCCGGGTCTCTGAAGTCAATGAACGTCCGCTAAATGATGAAGAGCGGTCAGCCTGCTGACCTCACCTGGACCAGCATGTGGCAGATCTCCCGGTGACCCCCAGCGGCCGCCGCGTGAAGGGGGGTGCGCCTGCTCTGGCCCTCCATCATGAAGTTGGGATCCTTCCCATCCACTGCAACACACCAGACAGGTCAGACGCAGAGGAAGACGCTGAGCGGGTGGGCGTGGAGCGTCTGCACAGCTGCGTGATGGTAGATACCCAGGAGCTGGATGACCTTCTGCAGGTCTCCCTGCTTGGCAGACAGGTACAGCTGCCGGGCCGGGAACTTCCCGCTCTTTGGTTTCAGGCTGGAACGGACAGAAGAGCTCATCAGTTCCTCGGCTCACAGCAGCCCGTTCCAACACGCTTTCAGGGCTTCATACTTCTGCTCGTCTAGAGCCATCAGAATGCTCTCCAGCGTCTCCTTTGGAAGCTTTTCTGTGGCCTCGTCCAGCAACCTGTTGAAACAATACGGGCAATTTCAGGGAAACAGACGGTTGCTACAATGCTGCTCAAAGAGGGGGGGGGGGGGGGGGGGGGGGGGGGGGGGG